>JBBPCY010000082.1:9283717-9299205 GCA_037974405.1 Brachyalestes nurse
CAAATCTTATTTAATGAGGAAAAGTATAAAAACACTGCTGTAATCAACACTCTCCTCTTGCAATGTGACCAGTTGGACGGCAAAACACTGCTAAAAGTACGCCAAAGGTAATCATTGCTATTTTGTTTGAGTGAACAAGAGATTTTTCTTTGAATTATTCAAGTTCTGTAAACACTGCATCATTTCTTGTTTTATTTCCTTTAAAAATGTATTTTAAAGAACAATATTTTTATTTGGAAGATAGGAGAAATAGTGTCAGCAGTTCTTAAAAACTAAGGCAAAGCTGTTCAGTTCAAAACACCTAAAAGATAAAACCTGAGAAACTGAATATTTTGCAGTGGTCTCATTTTTTTTTCCAGAGCTGTATGAGTGGGCACAGCTTCAGTTATAGTTTGAATCTTAAGAATCTCTAAGGATGTTGATAACCCTGACACACAGTTTTGTGCGTGATTATCAAGACATTACACCAGACCTCTGTGGTCCAGAAAGTCTTTGAACACCTGGAAGCCCATCGAAGACCTTTTGCCGGACCCCTTACAGCTCACATATAGACCAAACCGTTCTCTTGATATGAACCTGACCTGCACTTCATGTTACAGCATCCCAACAGTACAGAAGGCTTCATTTGTGGACTTGTCTTGGCTTTTAACACTGTTGTTTGTTTCCTGACAAGCAGGTGTGGAAAACAGGTCAGACCCTACAAGAGGACATATAAATAAGGCATAAATCATGTTTTCCTCTGCTGTAAAGTTCACTTTGTAGAGATTATTCCAAGAGCAACCATGTTATCGTCTTAAAATTACCAGAACACTCGACAGAGTGCCTATAGTAGGGAAGCAGCATCCTACACAGTTAAATAGACCTTGGTGGACTTCAGACATAACCCCTCACTACTGATGGCTGAGCGGTTTATAGTCAAAGTCAGTCATGTTCCTGCATCTCCAGTCCAGGGACTAGGGACAAGAGGGAATCACCATCTTCAGAGCTAAGCCAGTACAGAGTGGGTTTCTGAAGCAACTGATTGGCCCTGATGTTCCGGTTCTACTTTTTGATCGAGTCCATCATCACCTCAACTGGTCTCCTCCACCTCATAGGAACAAACAAGATTTCAACATGAAACTCAACAAGACTCAGGACTACTAACCAGCAAGACGTACACAGATTTTTTTCTGCAGTGAACCCACTGAATTTCAACCTGCACCTATATCTTAACATCCAGTGTCTCTTATTTAATGTTACCCTTAGACAATATGTGAAATATTCAACTCTATTGAGAGCTTAATTAAAGCAATCTGTAATATTTTACAAGAGAATAACAGCTGTCGGATAACACACATACAAACACACTAAGTAATAAAGGTGGTACTAATTATGATCGGCATTGTATGTGTAAAACCCATTCTTCATATATCAGAATATATAATAAAGTGGTATTTACTGTGTTTTCGAAACAATTAATTGTTAACAGCTTTGCGTTCTTGTCTGGCCTGTTTACTTGGATTCTGATTCTGCTGTTCTGACATGATTCCCATTCATTAGTATTGTCACACTAGGGCACATTCTCAACTGGCATCATACATTAGATTACTTCAATCATAGACAAATCCTAAGAATGTCTTTCTTACCCCAGTGTCGACTGTCTGGTTTGAAAGCAGTGTAGCTTATGTGGTGGCTTAAACCTGTTGCCCAAACCAAATATTGCATTTGAAGCAGTATTTATATAAGCATTACTCTCTGATGAACAAGATTTGGGGCCGTTTTAAACCACCCAATCCCAAAAAACCATGTGGAAAACACCGGCATTTGGCAACTGGTCTAATAAATGTAGCTTCTTTTCGAATTTCTGATCAGAATGTAGCAGGGCGTGTTGGGAGTAAAACTTTAAAGAAGTTTAGTGTTCCCTAAGCCTTTTCTGTAAAAGCCCTGGAGCACCTTGCACACCTGTACAGGGGGAACAGTCCACTCAGAAAGACCTGCTTCTGCCTCATCACTCATGGGCAGGATTAAGAAATATGTCACTCATTCCAAAATGCTCAAGTTTTTATACCTTAACTTAGTTTTATATGAGTGTAAAATGAGTTTGTCTAGAAAGATTAAAGGGTTTGCATGGTAGCATTATCACTTGCTCTAAAAAAAAAAAAAAAAGAAAAGAAATGCACTAATGGAACAACTGCACCAGGGTTTGGTTTAATCAAACCACAGTCAGAACACATCCTGCCCTCACTGCATGCCTGTCTAGATAACATTGAGAGAGGTTCTATTTGAGGTCATTTTTAGAGACGCATGCTCAGCTGAGATCATGCCATCATCAGATTTTTGGAAATTATCGGGACATCAAACTCTGTTAAATATTGTCCAGTGCTATGATTTTGTCCAGCTGGAGATCTGGTGGTTAGGGAGTTGCTCCTGCGATCTGAAGGTCGTGGGTTTGAATCCTAGGACTGCTAGTGGCACCACTGAGATACTCTTGAGCAAGGAACTGTCCCCACACACAGGCACTGCCCTCTGCCTCATTTGGTGAATGGGTTAAATACAGAGAAAATTAAAACACTTCACACTGTGTGCTGTGGTGTTTTCACATGCAACTATAAGGACCACTTCACTTATTAGACAGACATCTACTCAGCAGCCAGGGAGCAAACACCTGCAACTCCCCCATGAAGAAATTTAAGGAGTCTTTTTTCTTTTTTTTAATTTAGGTTTGTTTTTATTTGAAGGTTAAAGTTAATCCCATGCTGTGTTTCAGTAAGAATACAGACGGTGCTTGTTGGCTCCGGTCAGAATATCCAGTAGTACAAATCAGATTCAAGTTACACATAATGAACGGATGAGAGGGGAAAAAAAATAAAAAGAGGACAGACTTAGATAGCAAGAGAGAAAGAAGGGACCAAGAAAGGGGCAAAGCAGAGGGCAAAAAAGTCAAATGAGATGATGGTTTTAAAAAAAAAAAAAAAAAAAGAAGTTTTCTTTCGTTCCTCACTTGAGGGGGGAGGGGGCAGAAATACCTTCTTACTAATGGCTTGCATCTGAACCAAGTGAGACAGAACACTGAAGAGTTCCCCTGTTCGCTTTTCTTCTAACAAAGCTAGACGCTACAAGCCATTCACGATAACGAGACGAGAGAAGAAGGGAAAACGTGTACATGTAATGCTGGAGCAACATTCTGGCCAGGTTATGCATAGAGTACTATGAGCTCAAACCAACGGGTGGCTGGGGATGCGTTCAAGGCATTGAAACGTTTGTGGCATATCTGAGAGCCAAAACCTGCTTTAAAAGCCACACAGCAGATCAGTCAGAGACGGAGGGCACTTAAAAAAAAGCCATCCCTTTAAAAACAAGTGGAAGAAAAGTCCCTTTCCAGGCACTTTCATCTCCCAGAACGGATTGCTGAGATTTACACGAACATCCCAATCGCTAAAAGATGGGTGACGCATGTGATCCTTCTAATCATGTGACAGCGAGTTCAAACAATGCCGTACCGCAGCTGCAGGTCGAGTTAAAAGCAAAGCGAGACATAAAATAAAGCCCATATGCACACAAGACACTCTGGGAAGCATTGCGACAGGTAGTGAAACTTAACCGGCAGGGGAAAATTCTCCGCAATGCCTTTTCGCACTGGTGGCTGATTCGCACGTGGATCTGACTGAGCCAAGATAAAGGTGGAGAAAGAAAGGAAAGGGGGGGAGAAAAAAAACACTTAAAATGCCCAGGGCATAACCCAAAGGAGCACAAAGCTAGACACAGACACACCAAAGAAAGAAGAGAGAGAATGACAGAAAAGAAGAGTGAGCGAGCACCGGAGAAGGAGAGTGGCTTCGGAGCTCTTTCTGTGACACCATGGACATCTGAGAGAAGTGGGGACGAGAGACTTAGGATATATGAGAGAGAGAGAGAGAGAGAGAGAGAGACAGACAGACAGAAAGAGAGAGAGAGAGAGAGAGAGAGAGAGAGAGAGAGATTCATGTTGGCTGTAATGTCTCACTGGTTCTCATCTTCAACATCTTGCAGTGCTTCTTTATTCTGTTCTTCACCTGTGATGGAGAGAGAGGGAGATCAAAACCAGATCCATCATAAAACAGATTACAGTGCGGTAAAACCTGGGTGGGGGGGTGTGTGTTATACTTTGTCTCAATATACGTTTTAGAATTTAAAAACAAAATGTACCAATTAAACGGCCTACAAACAGTAAGTAAGTGCATAAAGTACATACAAGCAGATGACTGGCTGTCAGTTGAATGCGACATCATTTTACACACTTATTCTACATTAAATTCTACAATTGTTTGAAATGTTTTAGGTTCATTCTTTTATATGTCATTTGAATCATAATCATTTATGAAAGTCTTCTTCCTAACAGTGCTCTGTTGGTGTAGCTCTTCGCTTTTCAGCCTCTGCGAAACCAAACACTGTTTTGTGTATCATAAAAAAATGTCAAAGTATTGTGCTATATTTTGCCATAGTCATGGACCCATAAGGTTCTATCGTCCTATATTTTGATTTTTATGTACATGTCGCAAAGTTCAGGTCATTCTCTTTTCAACATTCAGGAGATACACTAAGATACAATCCCATTATACTCCAACACTCTGCATGCAAACACACTGTATGATGGGGAGAGCCAAAACAGTGCACAATTCTGGTGCACACAATCAATCGTGGCTATCTGACAGGGTGCTGTGTTGCATGTGTGAACATGAAGCATGAGCGTCAAACTTTGAGCCACTGAAGCTTACGTTTAAGTTTCCCAGCCTCAGAACTCCGTCGGGAGCTGCTTGGCAGAGTAACCATGGCTACTGTGCGGCTGACTTGCTGTGCAGTAATGTGTGGTAAGGAATTAGCAAAGTGTGACAAAAGGCACAGAAACAAGAGAGACGAGAATAGCAGCTGGTGACGTAGCGCTCGTTAGGCAAACTGCTGGGCGCCAGCCGCACGCCGCCACACTCACCTAGCACAGTTAGCACACGGGAAGAAAAAAAAGAAGCAGAACTCCCAAAGTGTGACTCGGTGTTGATGGTGTTTGTGATATTTTAGTGAGGGATTCAGACACGCATTCAAAACACCACACAAACCCATTACCTTAACACACATACAAAGATGTTACAATGTATTTATGCTTTTTTCAGGTTAGATATGCTTTTCAATTCTTTAGTAAATGTTCAGTTACATTTTTGAAATTGTGCGTAAAATGATTTTGATTCAACAGACATCTAAGTCCTTAATGCACAAATTAAATAAATAAAAAAAGGTCTATCTATAGCATCTCCAGCATTACTCTGGATGGACCCAGATGCCTGGTTTTGTTCTCTGAGAGCTATGCTTCCATGAAAGACTACGTGAAACAAGCTCAGAAGACTCCAGAGGGGCTGGTCAATGGGTTTCAAAAAACCATTATTAAAAAAAAAAAAGAAAAGAAAAAACACCTTTACACTTAATCAATGTGAAAAAGAGTTCAACACAGTTGCTCAGAGATGCACTCAGAGCCAGCGCAAATCGTGAATGCCTCTGCGGGCAAATCAACAAATCTTCATTTGGAGACACACAGCAGGATGCAGTGCAGTTAGTGAGGAAGCACAGAAGTCAGTGGGTGTGCGGGTGAGCAAGTGAGAGAGAAGGTGAGAAAAGGCACAGAAAGGGAGGAGACGACTTACAAAGAGGAGCTCGAGAGGGAATGGGGGGGTGTGAGCTGTCCTTACGAATCTACACCAGCAGGATGGAGGAGAGAGCGAGATGTTAGAACACTGGGGAGCACGAGTTAGAAATGGAGAGAGAGAATGGTGTGAATAAGAAAGAAAGAACAGCTAAATGAAGAATAAAAGTAAAAGAAAAGGAACAAAAAAAATGAAAGGAACAAAACATAACAAAAACAGTAACAAGACAAAGAAAGAAAGAGAAAGATTAAGAAAGAAAGGAAGAAAGAAAGAAAAAAAGAAAGAGGAAAAAAAAGAAAGGAAATAAAAAGAACAAAAAGAAAATATATTAAGCTGGTTAGGGCAGAAATTGAAGAATTAGAAAATGAGGGACAAGATTGAGAAGAAAAACAGCCCAACCAATGAGAACAGAGCTGAGATGATGACTCTCCCTGGAGCCGAGCTCAACTACAGAAATACGAGTGGTGCGTTCAGATGGGCATCAAAGGTAATCTGGTGAATTTCTCAAGTTTACCATTGAAGCAGAAAGGTATGAGCACGAACAAATTCAGACTAGCTCCACATTACCCAAGTTTATCGGGTGTGACATCAACAGCCTGGTACCATATTCATTAAACCTCTCAGAGCGGAAGTGCTGGTTGGGGATCTGTTCCTATGAGATCATCCTAGACCTGCAGTCCTACTCTGAGAAGTGACATGAATATGTCCCCCCCCCTCCTTGTGTGTAAACCAAACAACTAGTGAAACTCGTGTAAACCCATATGAAACTACACCACACCCGAGCTGTATAATGTAAAACATCCTGTGACTCATTTCAAATGTGAAAGTTGTCACAAAAGTAAGTTTCATGAAACTCAAACAGCTTATAAATCGACACATGAGTAAAAGGTGGCACTAAGAACACTTTCCATTCTGGAGAAGTCAAAGAAGGAGGAGTTTCACAGCCTCATTCAGGAGCTGGGACTGAGCACTTTCACACAGGGTTCAAATGTCGTTCACTCAGTTTGAGCTGCTTTTGGAGATGCCATCATCACGAGATCATGAAAGTAACCTTTCTGATATTTGTCAAAATGCATGGCTGACACTGATACAGTCGATGGGGAATCTTTGCTTGACGTTGACTCTTTAGGTTAGGAAGAAACAGAGCATACAAGCCAATCCAATGCTGTGTGCTTGTTACTATGGTCAGGTGGATAAGAAGTCTGCCACTTCCAAACATAACGCTGAACCTTGATTTTCTGCTTCAATCGCACCTACGACAAAACTAAACCAATGTGCATTTCTGAAGAATGAATGTGAGTGAATAAGAGTGTTACACCAGATAGCTTGTTATGCTTGTGTTTTCAACATTAGATTAACTTAAAGGTTTTATGGGTCATTATTGAGGGATGCCCTTTTTTTGCAGAGGATTTCATGTTTCATAGCCATGTAACCATGGTGACATTTTAATCTCCTTATCTCTTAATCTCTTTAAGTATTACCATTAGTCCTAAAGGTAGTGCTTAACTCAAACCTAAATCAATAAGAAACCAACAACAAAGGACTTAATATTGATCATGTGTAACTTATCAGATGCAGAGGACCACTCAAATAGTAAGTTAACTTTTTGATAACAGTTTGCCAGCTCTGAGTTGTTGAGTGCACCACATGCGTCTCCTCAGCACTGCAGAACCACAGCAGACTCTGGATCAGTGTGAGAGTTGACTTACCGTCTCCCTGCATGTCTGAAGTCCATAGTGTCAGGTTGTCACGTAGCAACTGCATGATGAGTGTGGAGTCCTTATAGCTCTCCTCGCTGAGCGTGTCCAGTTCCGCTATCGCATCATCGAACGCCGCCTTCGCCAACCTGGTCAAGGGGAGCAGAGGGGCTTAGATGTGTGTAGATGTAAGTAACTACATCTCATAAATTGTTACTTTCCTGGTCAAGCCTGAACGGGGTGTTAAATATTTACACTACATGAATTACCAACGCAACTTAGAGTTTGAAATATCTGCCCAATCCCAATGTGTAGTCGGGGTTTGATCAGGTTTGGACGTCATTTCCCAAAAGCACGTAAGACATGGGGCAGGGGGCAGGTTTAATTTGGCATATTGGACAAGGAGGGGCCGCCTCGGTTCAGTTTTGGACAGTTTCCTTCAACAGGGTTTATGTAGCACGTGGTTTGGGCGGGGTCCACTCAAAATGGTCAAATGTGGTCAAATGTGTCCCTCGCCAACTCAGAACTGACTGGATTACAATGCATGTCCAACACAAATTGTGATACCAAGACCACCCCATTAAAGAGTTTATAATTTGTCTAAAATATGTTCACTAAATATGTCCCACATGTCTACGAACCACTAACAAGCCATTAACAGAAACGGTGACTTACTCCTTGCCAGTGTTACAAGTTCTTGCTGGTTACGGATCTTACTTTTACTTTCATTCAGTATTATAACAGCCACCATCATCAAAATCACAATTCAGTAACAGTTCTATTTGTGTCTTATAAACGCTATTAAGGATCAAGGCGTTTATGACCTAATTAAAAACTGGCACCAGCTTATGAACAGATCACCCAAGGCACACGTTAATGCGTGAACATGGGCCAAATATAAGACACACGTTTGAACTAGGATATGTAATATGTATGTAGTGGTTTTAGTTATTACCATTTACCTGGGCAAGTCAAGACATATGTTGTCTTGCTTAGTTTCATTTATTATATTTCTGTGCATAGTAATACGTATAATCATCTTGTAAATCAAACATTAATAACAAGCAAACCACTAAGCAAAGAAACATGATGAATTATTTAGAAGAGGGAGTGGCTGTGAAAGACCAGTTCAATCAAATGCACAGTTGCAAGACATGAAGGGCTGGTTTTGATGGTTGTAGGGAAGATCTTACACAATCACCTTCTATTCACAATATAAAAAACATGCACTTTCTAAATGTGTGTGCGCAACCCATCAAGCTTACACGGCTGGCGAATAAGATGGTTACGATACCCCCAGCGTGTTCAAAACGAAACATCAGAGTCTTGCTCTAACGAGAGCAGCTTTCATGTGTGGTTGCCATGGATATATGCATATGAGTACCCTTGAAATCTGTACATTGAAAACAGACCGAGCTGGTAACTCTGGTGCCAAACACACGGGCTGGACAGTCTGCATGCGCATTAAACTAAAGAGTAAAATCAGCAAGGCTTGTATATAGAAAGGAGATCTACTGAAGGTGAGGACATGGGTTAACATTATAGGTTCATAATATAAAAATGTAGCTTTAGTCTGAGAGTGTCTTGTGGCTACATGGAACTGGCCACCCAAATCATGGCAGGGCTGAATTAAAATGCCTCATGGGTTGACATGGGTGACCGACCTATAAATGACTCACCACTCGTTTGACTTTGAACCATAAATAGGCTGCAAGAACAAACACTACCTTTCATTTTACCATGAGGAAGCTCTAAAAGGTGCGAGTGCATGGTGACTAGATTTAAAAGATTTTTTTCCTGCAGAAAATCTAATTTACACAAATTTTCCTCTTAGCCCAGTAAAGACCCTTTTGGTGTGTGAAGTCTGCTTCTTTGGTTCTTCACTAAAACTAAGATTACATTTGAATGCATGATGAACATAATATATATTTCTGATTCCATAATTACGTACGATATATATTTCATATTCTACTGAAACATGCTTTAACCAGTCTGTGCCATATCCACACTAATTGAAATATTTCCCAGCTCTAGGAAATTCTCAAGCACATTTTGGTGTTTTCTCGGTTTCATCACTTGCAGCCTCACCTATAAGGCATTTGATGATTAGGCGAGGAGTTAAATCAGCTGTACAAGGTCAGAAAAAAGCCCAAAAGGACATGGAAGGCCCAATTAGGGCTGAACTATTGGAGGAAAAAATAGCATGCTACAATATATCAGTTGTTTTATGAAAAATTCTGATATTTGAAACATAAAAAACCTATTTGTTGGATCATGTTAAATGTATCAATAACACTGGGTAACAATTTTTTATGAAAGGTCTGTTTCTAGAGATGGGACCGATCTGATATGATATCAGTATCGGGTCCAATATAGCCATAAATCCGATATCGGCCGGACAGCCCCGATCTCTATATTGTAGTTTGCAGCTTGCTTGCTAGCAAACAGGGAAAAGACACCAGGCCGCAGACGCTCGTTTACGTTTTCCAAAAATGCAACAAATTTACAGCAGACAACCCAAAAGCAAAAGAAATATCAGAGAAGACTCTTAGCTCTCCCTCAAAACCTCTTTGGGGTTCTTTCAGGGGCTGTTTTGTGTGTTTTGTTGGCTGTTTTTGCCCTCTCCCCTCTCTCTCTCTCTCTCAAAAAACACGAGACTAAAGTTGGGCGTCTGGTAACTCGGCCGATCTACCTTAAATACCGAATTCACGTTATTTTAAATTATTAGTTTTGCACTACATTTGGTACACAGTTGTTGCTCCTAGAATTGACATAATACTTGAACTATTTAGATGATTCAGCCAAGATTGTTGTGTTTTTGATATTTACTAAATTTTACAGCTGTTGCTGCTACCTTTGTGTGAAATGTGACAAATAAATTCCTTTGGAATGCCTTTAAATTCAGTGTAGTTGTGTATATTTTTTGCTCTTCTAATAAAAGTTTATTTGTTCTGTGATGCAACCTTACTAACAAACAACACAATTGCAACAAAAATAATGCTAATATTAAAGTAAAAAAGATGTATTATATCGGAATCTGTATCGTTATTGGCAGTCATGTATCGGAATCGGATCGGAACTGGAAAAACGTGCATCGGCACATCACTAGTTGCTAGCTATGCACTGTTTGGGCCAAATTCTGGTTCCTCTGCTGATGTTTATCGTCCTTTTTTTTTTTTTCAAGCCAATAGTCAAACAGTGTGGGTGACAAACCCCTGCAGAACATGAACAGATCTCATAGGTGGGGATCTTCTTTGATGTTAGCTTTTACCTTATAGCCCCAGTGCTAAAACTAAAGAAGCTTCCCACGTATCTTGGCTGGTCGACAACGCCGTGTCTCAAACTCGCCTTAATTATTCCCAGAAATCCCAACAAAAGGAACATTTTTGACAAACAGCTTCTCCAGGCTTCTCCAGGCTGAAGAGAGAGAGAGACCCAGAAAAACGTCTTGTCAGCAGAATGATGGGCAGAAACATAAACGGGAGCAGAGGCTCTGTCTGTCTGCGCTATTCTGACCACAAATTTCAGAATTTGAAGCTGCAGTTTGGAGCTGCACCGCTGCTTATTCGCTGCTGCGACTCTGGGTTTTGCTTTTGCTGCTGACTCTTGTATCACAGCTTCTCTCCTCCTTGTCCGGAGCGCGCTTCAGATATTGCCAACCTTTTCGGCCAGTTTGAGAAATATTGGTTTACACCACTACAGTAAATGTGGTAACGCTTTATTTAAACACTGCCTGTGTAGAGACTTCAGGACCAATAGAGAAATAATTTATAGTGCAATATGTTAGCCTTTATTAACAGCTTATGCCATGACCATGTCTGGCCCAAGATGCAATATAAAATTTATTTTCTTGACAGCAGGCGACATGTTCCGTATAGGAGCCTCTCGGCCACTCTGACCACATTTTGCATTTCCACAGAACGAGAAGCAGGTCATTCGCCATCTTGTGGACTTTAGAGGCAGTGTTAGCAGAGAAGATGTATGTACCAGTGGCATCACAAGTCGACTATATAGTATTGTTTAAAAAAGACAAATGAAAGAAAACCATCATAAAGTGTCTTTTGGTACTCTACAGGCTTTTAGGACAGGTTGTGCAGGAAGTGGACTGGAGGAATTTGGCCTTGTGGTGGCTCAGTGGGTAGGATACTTGCCTCTGGACCAAGGGGTTCGAATCCTACCTTCAGCATACCACCACTGGGTCCCTGAGCAAGACCCTTAACCTCAAGTTGCTCCAGGGAGACTGCCCCCCCTGTAGTTAGGAAGTGGTAGTTGCTTTGGATAAAAGCGTCTGCTAAATGCTGTAAATGTAATGTAAATGGGGCACAGTGTCTCGCCTGCTTCACTCATACCAATTCCTGAGTCGGGGAAGAAACTAATGATGGTAAAAAGTCGCCCATGAATATAATGGTTAATATACAAGGCATCTCAAGCATGGGATCGGGGCTGTTCTGGCTCGGACCCCAGGTTTGCTCCTAAACACTGCGTTGAGGTTTTACGTTTTACAGAGCACCTCTGGCCAGAATGGGGCTGGGTGCTCAAAGTCGCGATTAATCAGCGTTACTTTTTTTGTTACATGTTGTTATTTCTGTAATCAATTGATCTAAATTAACGTTTTAATTCAACACCCCTAAAATACAGGGGAGGAAATGTGTTCGCACAGGATAAAGAGGAGCCGATTAGCACACAGAGCTATACCAAATAAAACGGATCCCAGCCAGAGTGAGTCTGTTTGTGAACTGTTTGTACACGCTTGTAATTTGATATAAAATAAGTGACCGGAGTGTAGTTTGTGTGTGTTCAGACTCGAAGGGTGGCTGGCCAATGCACACCAGCTCTACGCAGGCGACAGGACAGGAGCTGAACCGGGGAGTGCGTGTTAGAATGTTTACATTTGGTTTATTTCTGTTTTGTAAAATTCTTTGTATGGTTTGCATTGTTCTATATTGGAATGGAGTCCATGTGAAGTACTCTGTGCTGCACTCTGATCCATGATATCTGCTGTATAAATAAAGTTATTATTATTATTATTATTATTATTACTTGTCTAAAATATTTTTTTGTTAATTTATCCACTCTTTTGAACTAAATGCTACTTACGTATGTCCACATCATGACATGAAGGCTAAACACATGAATGTTTCTACGTAATGCTACGTAAGATAAAAACATACTTTTGGGACCGTTTGATCCTGTTGATGTAAAGAATCATTCACATATCAGAATCAGATGATCTCGAACTAAATGGCAGGTGTATTATATTACTATGGAAATGTTTTGGAGAAATGTGCAAAAAAGCTGCACTCCATAAATGTAATATTTTACACCCTATAATCCACTGTTTATCTGACATATCGTGACTCTCAAACGGAGCTTCAGTGCTCGCTCAAATGAAAAGTTCTCTTCCCCTAGCAGTGCAGCAGTTAAAAAATGGTCCCCTCGAAGCTGGGACACGTTTCGAACATCACTTAGGCTACCGCAAATTAGTATGAACCCTAAAAATCCTCCCAAAACACTTTAATTTCATAAACTCAGTTTAATACATAACCCATAAAGAAAATGTAAAGGTAAATCCGTATCCATACTGTACAGTTTACACTGAACTGCTGTAGCAGTGATGGAATGTAAAGTACTCCTGTATAGACTGTACTGTATTCATGCACACACATTTTCTTTGGTATGCAATGTCGTTTTATTTGGTATAAGCCGGGTAAATACAGTAATAAATTAATTTAATTTACTGCAATAAATACAGGGCTTTAAGAAGAACAAAACTTTACAGTAAAAACATCTCTGCATCTGTACATAAAGGGATGTAAATGTGTCAAACCAAGGAAGTAAGTGGATCTTTAGGCTGTAAAAAGCAGATAACTGTCATAGATGTTCAGACTGTGTGTGTGTGTGTGTGTGTGTGTGTGTGTGTGTGTGTGTGTGTGTGTTTTCATCTTATGTAAAGAGATAAAAGCTGAAGTTGCGCTGTAACGTTTTAAAACGGCAAGCAGCCGAACACTGTGCTGCTCCTGCAGAACACCACCCACAACCACCCCCAACCCCCTGTCTCTCAGAAACTGAAACCCTCCTGGGGGGCACAAAGCACCCAAAAGTACGCAAACCCTGTCACTACCGATCTCTATCAGATTTCTACGCTTACCTGAACCAGCCTAAAATAAAGGGGTGCCGGAGGAGACCCCTCAGCGGCGCCTTCTCTGTTTCCATAACAACTGCTGTAACGTTGAAGACGAGGATGAGCAAGGTGGGTGTGGGGGTGTGTATGTGTGTGACCACCTCTCGGAAAAGACGGGTGCGTTTTTATCGCTTTTGTTTTTGGCAGAACATGTAAATACAAAATGTGTGTGTGTGTGTGTGTGTGTGAGAGAGAGAGAACGAGAGGTAAAGTGGGGGCCTCTGATGATGAGATTAAACGCAGCCAGGCAGACTGTCTCCTATAGCCCCCCAACACACACACACACACACACACACACACACACACACTCTCTCTCTCCCTCACTCTGAGCCCATTGTTTGGTATTACTCTCTCTTTAGGGTTTTAAATTACCAGAGCAATTGATCCCTCTGACCTCACGCAAAGCCTTTGCGGACGCCATGGGAATCGGGGCTCCAGAGCCTGTGCGTGCGTGCACACACACACACACACACACACACACGGGCGAGAAACACATGCATGAACATACACACTCACTCACACGGTCTCAAGAGAAAAGGAATGGTCCTAGACGCCCGTCTGTCTCGCAGCGCCTCAGGCAGCTACAGTACCTCCTTTCCTGTGTGTGTTGCCCTCTATTGAGATGTTGTAGACTCTAGTGTGTTTGTCTGCACTGTGTGTATGTGCTGATGTTCATGTCAGGTCCACTGAGATTAGTGACAGGTGAGATAAGATTGACTGAACCAACCTTTTTATAACAGAGCACTTTGTAACACCTGCTTCTTTTCTCTGAAGCTTCTGACACAAACACACACACACACACACACAGAGTAAGTGGGTCAGGGTTAGATGCTTTTCATACTGAGTAAAATAAATGGGAACATGCTTCTGTGTGAATGAGTTGGAGGTTTGGTTTAAAGGGTAAAACGATTAATTAAAGCTTTAAAGGGCCCCTATCCTTTTTTTTAAGGGCCCATATTATCCTTTTTTTTTAATATCTTCTTGTATGTCACTGTGTGTGTGTGTGTGTGTGTGCGCTATGTTTGTGTGTATTCAGATCTTGAGGTTTTGTGATAATAGTTTCTCAGTAAAAGCTGATGTTCTTCATGACGCAACTATACTTGAGCTCAGAGATATACCCAATTTTTTTAAATATCACTTTCTGTGTGACCTTCAGCAGTTTTACAACATTTACTTTAATATCACTTACAGAATGACGTTCTGCAGTTTTCTGCCACTTTATGCGTCAGTAATGGCTGAACTGTGCGAGTTAGTTGGGTTTTTGTCTGTTTTGTTACTTTATGTCCTCGCTGTCAACATTACAGAGAAATCACAGACTGTGCCTACACACTCCTACAGACATTTGATGGCCCCTGGGGCACACAAGTGTGTGATTCTTTAAAACCCTTCATCAGACTAAGTGTGTGAACAGAGTGATTAACAGCTAACCTTTCTAACTATATTATTGCAGACCAAGCATGTACCTCACTTCTGCAGAGGGGAAGGAGGGGTGTTTATTATTCTTAACACTTCTCCATCCATGAAAGTCCCCTGCCTCTCAGCACTGTGTGTGTGTTGCTAAATATACATAATGTGTACGTATACATATGCGGGGGAGTGATATTTTTTTAAAATTGTGATTACTGTAATTACATGGTTATCTGTAATTAGTCGTGATTTATTGCATTGTAATACACCATTATAAATTAATTCAAAAGTAGTGTATTGTGCACTTTCATTTTTAAAGTACTCCTATATAAATAAAAGTGCAATGACATTTGGTTTGCAAACACATTAAATAAATGAGGAGCTTCTTGTAACTGGTAAAAGGAGCTTTCCTTTTAACAGAGTTACACATAAGTAATGATGACATTATATGGACAAAAGTAATGGGACGCCAGACCCCACATATATATATATATATATATATATATTAGTTTTCCTCTCTCTCTACCCTCGTACACAAAGCAATCTCTGCCTCTG
>JBBPCY010000082.1:9302789-9313509 GCA_037974405.1 Brachyalestes nurse
AAAACTAGTGAATTCAAGTGCATTTTAATATTCTGAACGAAGTGCATGAACAAAGTGCACTCAGAACAAGTGCTTTATAAACTGCTGAAAGATATTTTTCTCTGTAGGCCTAGAACAAAATAGTGTATTAAAACAAAGACTGACATATATTAACTAATGAATGGAAAACTTTCTTGCCCTTTCAAAAATGTCCGCCACAGACTCAAGGGTCTTGCCTTTTCTGTGCTTCATACTCGGCATCAGAGGCTTCTGAGTGTATGTTATACTGTTATGAACAGATAACATACTATCAATTTTCTTTTCTACTGGAGCCTAAAAGACAAATTTTATCTCACAGCAAATATAGATATATATAGCAACCTAATGAACAGAACTTTATCACTATAAGCTGGTGACTTACCTGGGTTAGTTAATCTGGCTCCACCTGCGATGATGGGTCCAACTTGTGAAACTGGGAAATTTAGGACACCAGAAAGTGGAGCGGAACTGAACTGAATCTAGTCAACGTGATGAATCTAGCTAGCTGTCTTCTCCCCTTCTTTCCAACTAAACAGCTGATTAATAAGTTTTCCTGGGATGATGTGGGTCTGTTAGAGCAGTCTGTCACCCTACTCTTAATGCTGTTGTGTATACAGTGATGGTCCATTTTAGTAGTCACATCTACTGGGTATCAACACTCATCTATTTAACCAGCTCCACTCATCATAAATGTGGTGTACATTTGTAGTATCTCTGTTCCTCGGTGTCATTTGTGGGCCCACCCGGGGGGGGGCGGTGCTAACGGCGGTGGCGTGGGGCGGGGCTTGGGGATGCGCACCAATGAGCCAGGAGTGGCATGTTCAGATTTGCAAAATAAAACGTTTTAGACCCTAAAACAGGAGTATGAGTTATTAATCACTACATCATCTGTGCTTCATCTGGGCAGATCAAGGTCTGAGGGACACATATCCCCGTTTCCCACCCCCATCTGCGCCCCTGGGTGTGGGAGGTGCTGACGGGTTTCCAGCGCCGGCCCAAATTTACCTCACCGGCCCAAATTTACTATCGGCCCACCGGGCATTTGCCCGGTATGCCCAGTACTGCGCCAGTCCAGCACTGCCACCACCCAAGTAATACCTTCTCAAAACAAACAATGATTGCAGGTAGGTGTAACTAATGAAGTGGCTTGTCAGTATATTAAGCCTGAGATCAATGGTCAGTTTATTTCATGTGGAAATACCACAGTGCTAGGTCATTATTCATGCTTCCTTGATTCCCTTGATTTCCAGTATTAAAGTGCTTCAGGTTTTTTAGCAGGTATATCTCTCTATGACATGTAACGATGACTGGAAAATTGCTAATACACAATTACAAATGTGACTGGAATTCTGCTAATACACCCGAACACCTCAGTGTCCCACTCATTATGACTTCAAATGAAACTCGTACTTGATGTATTGAGCTGTTTGAGGGCTATGAGCATGATCAAATGTGCTATGCATTTCTCTCCCTCTCACGCATATGCATTTGATGGAGCACTAGATATAACGTTTTGAGAAAAATTAGAGGAGACTCAGAGTGGCTGAGTTCCTCTCAGTTTACAGTCTGAGGGACTATATGTAAAATATTGCAGTAGGGTCACTATCTAACAGCAGTCACACACACAGTGGTGAGATGGAAAGATTTCAGAAATGTGCTAAACAGAATGTTTACTTTCAGACACCAGAGGACGTTTGGTTCAAATGGCCGAAAGGAAAAAAGTTCATATATTTTAACATTTTTTTTAACCAAAATATAACACTTAAAACACGGAATGGTACTGACCAATAAGAGTAAATACGCTCAAACAGATAAAACAGTAGCAGATAAACAGGGCACAAACGGTCAGTCGGGTGAATCTATGGTTTCGATGAGAGACAATAAACTGGACTGTCTTTGTGTCAACATCTCCACAACAGATCACCGTTTGTGTGTCAACATCTCCAAAACAGGTTCGACTCTTTTTGAAAGCACATTCTGCTTGATTTGCAGGATGCACACAAAAGTGTCCCTTCTAACACACCAAAACCATCTGTAGCAACAATTTTTAAACTGAAAAAATACCAGAGCCATCCTGCAAGGAAAAAAATAAAATAAATTTAATTCCTCGCCTTGGTTGAACAACCATTTTCTCTGAGGATACGGGATTACAAAAGGTACATACACTATATGGTAGGGCTGAGCAAGTAATCGAAATCGTATCGAAATCGCAATGTGAATATGCGCAATTTCTAAATTGCCTTAGAGCAAGACTTTTTCTGCGCTCCCGACTTTTCCCTTCCCCGCGGTATGCTATTTGAACCAATCACAACGCAGCGCGCCTAAACAGAGCCAGGTAATTTGTAAGACCTGTCAGTCTGTTGTTGCGGTGAAACAGGGTAACACAACAAACCTATTTAAACACCTGCGGCAGCATCACAAAGAGGTCTATGACTTATGCATGGCAAAAATATTGGCCTTATGTCTGTTTTAGAGAGGTCACTGAAAGATTTATTGGTTTTCCTTTGGGAAAAATGTTTCATATTCACACTATAAAACATGTCTGTGTGTGGCAAAATCGTGATTAAAATCGAAATTGCAATTTTGTTTTAAAAAATCGTGATAGGTTTCTTTTGTCCATATCGCACAGCCCTACTATATGGGCAAACGTACTGGGACACACCTGTTTTTTTACCGGCTGTATCTTAATGCTTCAGCATACCAAGACATAATAATGCCATGCTTCCAACTTTGTGGACACAGTTTGGGGAGGAACCTTTTCTATTCCAGCATGCCTGTGCCCCAGCAAGCTCCATAAAGACATGGTTGGATGAGTTCTGTCTGGAAGAACTTGACTGGCTCCCAGAGCCCAGACCTCAGCCGCATCCAGACCTCAACCCCAGACCATGAGCCAGGCCTTCTCGTTCAACATCAGTGCCCGACCTCATAAATGCTCTACAAAACGATTGGCCACAAATTCCCACAGAAACATATTAATGTCTATGTATTTGCATGCAATGTTATTAAAGTCTCTGCTGGTGTTATGGTTAGACGTCCCAATACTTTTGTTCATACCGTATACTCTATATAATTTTGGTTAATTCCTTTGATTTTATGTTAACTTTTTTCATTTATAAGTTCAACGATCAGGATAATATATACACAAGAAGACCAAAATACACTGTACAAACATCATTCATCACACATTTTGGAATATGTAAACTAATCCATTTGCCATGGAATGTTGACCCAAGGTAAACCAATGATATGAAAACAAATAGAAAAAGTCACGAGGCACCAGGATTTAATGTGACCATGCTGGAGACCCACCTCCACTGCATGTTTACCTGTTCTTTCTTGCTAAAGGAATCAGCTTAAGAACAGATGGATGACTTGCTAAGGCTTTACTTTAGATGTGTGAGGAAAGGTAACACAAACATGCTTCTTATTGCAACAAACGCAGAACACTTCTGTACAAGCATCATCCTGCAATGCACGTCCCACCGCAACTACCGCATGCAAGGTGCAAAGATGAAATTCTGCTATGACATCCCCCTCAGTATAACAGCAGGACTATTGCACCTCTCTTTCTCCATGCGAGGTTTCATACAGACAGGCAGACAGATCTAATTAAGTGAACCTATGTTGAACCGAGTGGCTAACAGGGTGTAAGCAGATTGCATCAGAGAGCTTAACGGGGAATAAGAAAGACAGACTGTGCAAAAGCCTGTACTTTCCTGTTGGCAAAAAAGCCAGGGAAACCACCATACATATCTCTTCAGCTTATATCACTCAAACTATTTGCTTTTGAAATCTTTTTTTTCCCCAAACCTGCCACTCACACCTCCCAAGCCATTCTTTCCCTTCCACTCACACAAATGCACTTAAAGGACACCCAGAGGGTAAATTCTCTTCACCTGGTTTCCTTAGCAGTTTGCAAACAAAAAGCCTCCATTTTGACAGACATAAAACCAAGAGTTTAGGCCTATATACAGGTCTGAAGGTGAGGTGAGAAAACGGAAGACTTGAACAGTAATAAAAGAGAAAATGTTATTAAAATGTTCGTCCCCTTTTACTTTTCACAAAGCGGTAGTCAGCTGAATGCTCGCAAGCTTCTTATTTACAAATCTTCCGATAAACGCTGCAGTCAGTGGCCTGAAGATGGAAAATGTTGAGGTAGTGTATGTTACCGCACATCAAACCTTCTGAGCAGATCAGCAGATAAACACAGAACCCGTCAACCACAGGACCTATTTCCTGATTTGTACAGAAGACATTTGACAAGTGATCTGTAATTATTGTTCATACTTAGTATTAAGAGCCAAAACTACGGGAGTGGAACTGATAAAATAGTGGAATTTGTCGCCTTGCATAAACACCCATTCTCTGCTGATGAAGTCCTGCGATTTTGAGGAACATACTGTTGGTTATCATTTAAGTATCATTTAAGATTTGTAAATGAGAACCACTTCAGCCCTTACTGGCTGGAAGTTAAGGTGTATTCTCCTGGATGGGGTGTTTCTTCTCCATGTTTAGTAGCTGATGTGTCTCTTAGAAGATTTAGAGATGGCACAGTAACATGCAGTTTGGAAAAAAAAAATGTAAAACAGTGAGAAGGGGTACAACAAAGTATATACAATGCCATTTTGGGCTCCAAAACTGATCCAATATTGCGCAAAGAGAAAAATTTAAAGGATAGATCAAAGACAGCCTGGGACAAATGTTAAAAATTTAGCATGGCCATATGTCTACAGGGTTCCCACACCTTGGTTAACATCAAATTCAAGGACCTTTCAAGGACTTTCCAGGACCAATATCCTCAAATTCACGGACCACACGCGGCGGCATTTACGTACTGCTACGGCTGAATATGTTATCAATAAGCAACTTTAGATGCAAATACAATAAACGACTGTGAGTGCCATAGACGTTGTTGGGACAAAATCAATACAAGAAAGTGGACTGAATGTATAGCCTACACTCATGCCAATAATATTCATAGCCTACATTCATATCCACAATGGTTGGATATGTCCACGCTACATACATTAAGGATGTACATTACTATTTTATGGAATTTTAATTGAAACTAGACTGCATTTCCGCAGAGAAAATGCAAAGTGTGCTTGCTCAAATGCAGCAGTTGTCTGACCATTCTTGTCCCCCTTCTCCTTGATGAGGCTTGAGGTTGACTACCGAGTCTCGTAGCTGTGACCTGAAGAAATTTTGAAATGGGCCTGCTGCCAAGAAACACCATAGCAACCATCTCCTAAACCATAGCAACTGCCCTTCATGCCTTAACAACCACCCAGAAACAGCTCTGTCCCAATACTTTTGGCCATATTGATCAGTTTACAGAGGTGTGTCTGTGGGGATGTGGCCCGAGGTCTCATATGAAGTTTCATAAGGCTTGGTCACTGTATGGAGCCTGAAAGTTTCTCCTTCTGAAACTGCATTCATTTCAATGGGGTTAAAAATTAATGGAAGTGAATGGGGGAAAAAGGGATGAGCGAAAGACAAGGAAAAGAGTGCAGGTCATCACCGACCGCGTTTGTGTGTCAGGGAAGTTGGCCTGAGGTATCACGAAGTTTGGTGGGTTTCGGACGAAGCGTGTCCGAGCAGGACTATCTGAAAGTCGAGCCCTATTCATCTATGGGATTTTTTTCACCGGAAAAACGGGAATAACGAACGAACGACAAGACGGAGCATAAAACTGTGAACAGGCATGCTATTCCAGATCGGGCCCGACGTGTCAGAGTTGGAACGGTGTCTCTATCTTGAAAGCCCTAGGAGGAGCAGCGGGCCAAAAAACAGGTGAATGAAATAAAAATAAAGCTAAAACTTAAGAAGAACAATAGTGTGCTTGCTCTGCAAGCGGCTACACAGACGTTACGTTGACTACCCTTAGCAAAGAGTAGTTTATTCAAGTGTACTACGAGTATACTTATTTTATACTAAAACTAAGGCATACTTGAAGTTTACATGACTTATAAGTATAAAGAAAGTATATAAAGTATACTTTTGTAAACTTAAAAATGTTCCAATTTAGTCTGAAGTATTAAATTAGTATACTTTCTAGTACACTCCAAGTACGTGGTCCGTATACTTGCTATACATACACTTATATTCAAGCATACTTCATAAAATGAACTTCAAGTATACTACTTTTTGCTAAGGGTACATACAGCAAACAAGAGTGTAGTGCCGAAAATCTACAGAAGAACAAACAAACTTTCGCACATTAAAAGTCGGCATAGGCATAATAAAACAAACTTGTGGTGGCAAAATAATAATAAGTTGACAGCGGTCGTCATCCATGAAATTTCAATTCCCAAAAATATTCAAGGACAGTGTCTTTTTATGCCCGTTTTCACAAACTTTCCAGAGCCTTGAACTAATTTGTTCAGATTCACAAACTTTCAAGGATTTCAAGGACCCGTGGGAACCCTGATCAGATTCAAAATACCAATAATGAACATATGCTTTCCAGTATCTACCTATAATGAACATATGCTTTCCAATATCTATTCCAATACTCCAAGCCAGACTGATTGTCAACCCCTGTTAAGTAATATTACTTAATATTATTAATTTTACATAAAAAATTGAATTAAGTAATACAATATTGAAACTGGGTTGGCTTTTGGTTAACCTAAGCTGTAAACTGTAAGTGGCTGGACTAATAATTACAAGAACAGGTTTAAAAAAAAAAAAAAGGGACAACGCTGACTAGGGTCATACCTCGAGGGCGAGGGCAGTCTTGTCGTAGGCGTTAGGCACTCTCTTCTGGATGGCTCTGGCGTACACTGGCCCATTCTGCAGGTTGGGCAGAGGAGTGTTGACCACAGGCTGGGCGTAGTCCAGCTTGGTAGGGACTGGAGCTCCAGTGCCGTCCAGTGCTGGAGCCGTGGCGTTTCCTACACCTGCCTGTCCCACAGTAGCCCCCCCTATGGAGGTGGGTGAGGAAGGTCGGTACCTCTCCACATAGGGCACCGGGATCATTCCGGCACGTCCCTCGCTGTTCTGGGCGTTCCACCACTGTTCCTCTGGCTTCTCTAGCACCCGCAGAACATCGCCCTTGCGGAACGGCAGGTCTTCCTCGTCATTACCGGGGAAGTCAAATAGGGCACGTACGTACTCTGCCTCCTCTTGTTTCTGGGGGGTGCCAGCAGGAGCTGTGCTAATGAAGCTGGCGTGCTTGGATTTGTTGATGGGCTCGATGAGCGTGGTGGTGTCCAGGTAGTGGATCTTGTAGAACTCCAGCAGGCCCGGAAGCGTGTCAAACTCCTGATCCCCGATACGGAAGCGCGAAGACAAACCTGGACAGAGTCAGGGTTCAGATCAGACTTCAGAAATGACTAAAATGTTCCTTCTTGAAAGATTTATATTAAACTGTCTTGGTAAGACACAGCTTGAAGGACACCTGTTCATCTGCATCGTTTGGCTATACGGTCTTAAATGCTTCTTAGTTTATGATTTTCTATTAAAAGCATCTTGTTTTCAAAGCTGATTTAGCAAATAATTAAGTTATTTGTCCCACTATCGATCTATTATTTCAATTTTTCTTTTTTACTTGTTAAAAGAAAAATGTAGGCACTATATTAAGTCTATTAGTGGTTTACTAGTATAATAGTAGTCTTACTTCATTACATGGGCCGTCACAGAGGTGAGGTAACTCTACAGCAGTGGTTCTCAGTGATGCAATAGCACAACTAATTAAAAAAGTCACCCACCACTTCCTGAGCTGAGGTGAGTATGCAACCACAGAACTAGGGCAAGCAACCACTGCATTCAAAGACTGAAATGTTCTCACGTATGGGTTTAAATATATCAGGAGGATCAAACCAAGAAAAAAAAAAATCACATGAAGAAAGGGAATGCCATCAGTTTTGCAGAATGTCTACATAAGTAAATGGTTAGGAATCTGTTCAGTGCACCGGTAATAGGAACCAGACATCTAGACTGTTTATTACCTCTAAAAGCTACATCATACGCTATTACAAATAATAGTTAAAAACACATTTCCTGATGAGAGACAGAGAGCGTTTACACGCCCACAACATGATCACTACTTGCTGTTACCACATTATCTAAGCCGTGAGATAAACAGACAGCAAACTGTGATCTCCTGAAATAATGCACTGGCTTATTTCAGTGCCACAGTTGAATTTTTGTCATGGGGAGTTGCTCAGCAATAGTCAGACTTTTAGAAAAAAAATTCTAATCTAGGACACCATGAGGTAAAGTAATCCTTGAAGAACCAGATTTTAGCACCATTACACAATAACTCCAAATACACCTTAAGGGTTTACTTGTATATTTGGTTTTGAAATGAAATGACTGTCTGCATGGCTCCTATCACCACCACAGTAAAGAAAGTCCCTCTCTCTACAACGCAACAACGAAGTTCTGCAGAAATCTGAAAACCCCCCTTTAAGAATCGCCCTTCAACATGCACCATCATGATGCACCATGAACAGTGCATTGAATAACAAACATGCTTCCCGCATTCCTGCATCATGAATCAACAAATCACCAAACTTGAAACTGCAAAAGCCCAGCGATTAGGAGTCAACTGACCTACATACATGAGCAATACATCCATTCAAGACAGCGGATTATTTCCGTCAGAACAGATCACGTTTTTTTTCCCTCCTTTTCTGAGGTACTGAAGCACACACAAGTAAGAAATGTGAATCAGAACTAAAGGAAAATGTGACAGAAGCTTGTGTCCCCTTGAACATAAGGGACTTGCCATTCCAGGACATTCAGCCTGTAAGATCCAGCTGTGTGTGTGCGCGCGTCCATGTGTGTGCGTGGAAGAATTAACCACGGACGAGGCACACAATCACACACATTCCACGAACACCATGCTGAACAGTCATCTTAACTCTGTCTCACACAATCCATTCATTCCTAGCATGAGTCTGAGTGTCAACCACCTTGCAGTTCCGTTGGGAAATTCCACTTCACCTCACTGTGGACAATCATTCCACCGTCTACAAAAACACACTTCAGAGCTAACAAGGCATTCATTGATAAGAAAATTCTGGGCCAGTTCTGTTATCCTGTATTTTTCATGCCCATATGATGCCAGCACCTATTACACACACACACAAAAGGGTGGGTACAACAACTATACTTTATCTGTACTATAACAAAACATAGGAAAATACGTTTTTTTTTTTGTTGAGAAAACTGGATATTATATGTCCCTAAAGAACACTGACAAACTGTATTTTTTTTTTTATTAAAAAGAGAACATAATCCTGTAGATTAATAGCTGTTCCTTAACTCTGGGGTAGCTGGTGTTCTGGTGTTTAGGGAGTTGCTCCTGTGATCGGTTGTGGGTTCGAATCCCTGGATTGCTAGTGGCACCACTAAGGGAAAGAATTTCACACTGTTCAAACTGTGTGCTGTGCTCTGATGTGTTCACACGTGACTATAAGGGGTCACTTTTCTTATGTCTGTTCCAACATCTCTCCATCTCTCTGGATCAGTTTGGGAACCACTGTTTTAAAACATTATTGCGAGCATGTTCGCATTAGCAGTAGAAAGAGACGCAGTAGAGAGAGACAGACAGACAGACAGAGAGACAGAGAGAGAGAGACAGACAGACAGAGAGACAGAGAGAGAGAGACAGACAGACAGAGAGAGAGAGAGAGAGAAAGTTAAAGATAAATTTGTTAGAATCATAGAAAACTCCAACCGAAGTTTGTCTTCAGCCCAAACAGACAGACGCACTTGTACTTTATCCACTTCCCAGATGTTAGTTTGCCCATCTGTTGTGATTACATAATTTCGACCAATCAGAAAGCGGCTCGGCGGCGGCCTGTTTTCAGCCCTGCCGTCGAGCAGCTCGGGTTTGGCTCGCTTTATTACAGCACGCTTCCTTCCGCCAGTGGAAAACACTCACACAGCAAGTATCAGACCTCCAGCAACACCAGCACCACACACACCACAGTGTCCCTGCGGTGTTAAGAATGACCCACCACACACACAATATCCGGTCCACAGAGATCCTACAATAGGATCTTTCCACTGATGGGTGAAGGGGGTTGAGCAACTGTGCAGTAACAGATGGGCTACAGTCACTGTAGATCTATAAAGTGCACAGTATATTGGGTGTTTCTGATAAAACGTCCCACTAGCAGGATGAGGAAACACTATGGTGACACACCAGTAAACACGCTTACCTTACTGGTTTCCACCATGGAAGGCAGGAGGCACATGTTCAGTTCAGGTCGGGGTGGCCGGATATTGTTCTTGCCTCCCATCATCTTGATGTTCTCTCTGCAGGGCAGATAGGGCCCAAAAGACACTGTAGAAAGAAAAGAGTGTAAGAGAAAACAATACTAAAGTTATAACAATAACTGCACATCTTATGTCTGGTCTGGTAGTCTGGTAACGGTTGCTCGTGTGTTTGCATACTGGTGCACCACTGGTTGTGCTAAACACTCTGTGATTGGTTGGATTGCACTTTTCTGTTAAAGCAAGTGATTCCTGTTTCGTCTTGAATGCTACACTGACCCACATTCGTCACATGATCAGACCAAGGCTGCCAAATCTGCCATTCTGTGCATTTGAAGCACCCCTCAATTCTTCATATTGTGCTTCCAGACCATTTCTAGTCCAGTCCCTGAACTGGACCAGTTTCAGAGGAATGTTTTTGTTGGTTAAGACACACAGTGACCTACGTATGAATCATTCAAGCAGAACAAAG
>JBBPCY010000082.1:9340913-9362310 GCA_037974405.1 Brachyalestes nurse
AATAATAATAATAATAATAATAATAATAATAATAATAATAATAATAATTATTATTATTATTATTATTATTATTATTACATGTTATTATTATTATTATTATTATTATTATTATTATTTACGGGCGAGAACTGAAGAACTGGAACAGCTCTTGTCAAATCGTGTCAAATCAAAGCATGGAATTAAAGGAGAGGATTTGAAATAGGCTATTAATGTTTTTAAAAAAATCATATAACAAAGACTCAACCAAATATAATTGTAATGAATCTTTGTGATGTTAAAAATAATTCTTAGCTGTTTTAAAAGAGTGCCTGAAAGCACCAAACCAAAAAACTGGTCTGAATACAGACCAGTGAAATTATAGGGCGGTTACGCGACAATGTGAAAATGGAAAAAAGGTGATTTAAAAAAAGCAAGATCGCACTCCTCTCACCTGTGAACTGATTTTTGTTGAAGAGGAAGTCCATGTCTCCGTCATCGCTCGCTTTCTGCTCGAAATCAAAGTCCTGATCTTCAAACAGCTCCATCCTCCCTCTTCCACACCTCCTCCAGAGCAGCGCGACTTCCCCCGGACCACCTTTATACCTAACACCCCCCCACACACACCCCTCAGACACCCCCCCCACCCCCTGAGTCCCCACCTATCTTTTTTTAAGTGTTTATTGTCGTTTCAGCCATATACACACTACACAGTGACATTTTAACGTTTAAACAGGACCATAGATCAACACAAGAACAACAAGAGAAACAACACAAGCCTACATAAATGAAGACAGGACAAAATACACAGTGAGCAAAGAGAAATACTGTAAAAACAACAGGACAAGAGAATTAATGCAGTTTAATTGTTTAAATGAGCACAGTATTATGACAGATAATGTATTATAGCAGTGGCGTCATTAAATGTGCAAATATAAAGAACAGAGGTTGACAGCAATAACTAATAATTGTGCAGTTTATAATAAATAGGATTTACACTGGCAGTTGTGGTGTAAGTTACTTAGCCCGGTGGTGCTGGGTTTGCTTTTTTTTCCATATATCAATTTCCTATCTCGCTGGGATTTTTGGTGATTTGTATTTACAGTCCACCCAAATCGCTCGCCCTAGAACTTGAGAAGTATATCTGTTAAAAATCTCAAATATAAAAACTAAACTGAAAATGAAAGTTCTGATCCCATTTATAAATCTGTCAACTGAGACCATAATTAGGCTACAGAGATTTTATGGCCACGTCTAAGCCTGAAATTCCTTATGATTTACTAAATTCAAATAGCCTACCTGTAAATTGTTTTCACATTACCTTTAGAAACCATGCTTCTATTTTTACATTTTAATTTAAATACAGTATTTTCGGAAGATGGTTATTTAGGCCAGGCTTATTGTCATAAACAGACGTCGTTCGGGGGCTTTGGAAATTAAATAGGCTAAGTAGAAAAGGCAAAAAGTAGGCAATGAAAATAAACCATGAAAAATACAAGTATTAGGATAAAATCAGTTCAACAAACGTGAAAAAGTGCTACATTTTTAATGAGTTTTCCTAAAGTAACTAGTGACACGAGCAAATGTTGTGTTTCTTTATTAATACATTCGTGTTTACTTTCTTTTTTTGTTTATTTACAGTTGAGAACAGGAGGCGGGGTTTGCCGGAATAAATGGTATTAGCTTTGATATCCCCCCGACCCCCACAGCCCCCTGCCACTCCAACACCAGCGCGTCTGGCAGCTTCAAGCCCGCACGGAACAGGAAAGCAGAGATCGGGGTCGGATGTTGTCTGAAGGACAGTAGTCCTGTCATCACCCACCTTTCACACGCAAATCAGCCTCGTGCCGGCGGACTCGCCTTGTCCAGCTCCTCTTTTGTCCGAGAGGTCCTGGTCCGGTACAAGACCGGGTACAGTTACAGGTCTAGGTCCACAGTCCACGTCCTGGTGCAAGAACAGGTCTGGGTTCAGATACAGGTACAGATAGGTCCAGATAGCTACAGGTACAGGTACAGGTCTAGGTCCAGGTACAGATCTGGATACAGGTATGGTCTAGGTCCAGGTCACGATCACTTCCTCGCACTAAAAATTGTTCTATTCCCAAATTAGTTTTTTGACGCTAAAAGTTAAAGCCAACAAATTAACAGTTTTTTCACTCACCATCAATGCAAATTTTCTACACATACTTAAACAGGATTAACTCATTTTCAGTAATGTAAAAATGAAACAAGGGCATACAAATTTGACATCAGAAGTTGATGCCATAATGGTACATTAACGAGTTTCGAACAATAACAACATTCTATTCAAAGACAAGATGTGCGCATTTAATTTACCTCATTTAAAATAATTTGAAATAATCTGAATCATTTATTTTTGCGAGTAAATAAAATGTGCCATCAAAAACAATTCCAGCCCGAAGTGAACCGGCACAGTGAACCGGCACAGTGAACAAGTACGGTTAGCCGACACAGTGAAAAGGTACAATGAACGGGCACAGTGAGCTGGCACATTCAACAGGACTGTGACAGTGAACTGGCAGAATGAAGTAGCACCTGTGGACTGACACAGAGTAAAGGCACAGTGAACCAGCACAGTACCGGCACAGCGAACAGACACAGTTAACAGGCACAGTGCGTTGGCACATTTAACAGACACCGTGAACAGGCACAGTGGACCGGCACAGAGCACAGGCGCAGTGAACCGGCAAAGTGAACAGGCACAGTGAACAAGGCACACAGTACAGGCACAGTGAACCAGTAATCTGAAGAGACACAATGAACAGGCACAGTGAACCGGCACAGAGTACAGGTACAGTGAACCGAATCAATTGCTCTTGATGTGGGCAAATCCCCTTCCTTGCTGATCTAACTGTAATATCCTGGTCTGATTCCTGATCTGTGGGCTGATCTTACCCCTCCCTCCCCGGACCGGATTATTAACGCCGGACACCGGGTCTCCACAATACACAGGAAAAACAATAATCTGAGCTCAGATTACCGCGCTGATCTGCCTGTTCGGAAACGTTCAGTTTCACCAGCAACTTTTTTTCCAGCTTTGAGCCAAAAATCATCAAATCCCTCTGCGCATCGTTCTGCTTTTACAAATCCGACATGCAGTCCAGTTGTACTTTTATCATTGAAAAAATATATAAAGAAGCTCCAGGTTTATTCTGATGAGTAAATTAAAAATATTCCTTGAAGCATTATCTTGCACTATATTTGATCTTGAATCCGTAAAACGTCTCTTCGTCTATTTTTTTTCCAACGTGCTTCATTAACATAATTAAAGCCAACCCGAATACACAGCCGGGGCGAGCCCGCAGTGTTTGATATGAACGAGTGGCCCATTAGTGGAGTCATTAGAGACCATCAGTCAGCAGAGAACACACATCCCAGAGCTGAGTCACAGGGCATCAGAGATATAGGACAACTTAATAAAATATACAATATGAAATATATACAAGATATGTATATTGCATATTTTAAATGTATATACATACAATAATAATTATTGTTGACCTTTAAAAATCAAGTTAAATTAAAGAGTATAGCTACAGACAGGGTTTACATAGTATAATATATAGTTAATGAATTCTAAAAGATATAAGCTTTACACTTATACATACCTTATGGGGTAATGTAGCCTCCAGGAGCAGATGTGGTCATTTGTGTGTATGTGTGTGTGTGTGTGTGTGTGTATATATATATATATATATACAATTTAGGAAGTTTTTTTTAATTCCTTGTAAATGATGTCCTAGTAAATAAACATTTAATAAATAAGCATGTGCAAAATAAATTGCTGTAAAATAAGGGCTATAATATGTATAAAATATGGATGTGAAACCACATCGTAACTTTTAAACTATATTCACAGTAACAGACAGAAAACAGTTCCTAAGACATTTATTTTTTGTTAGATTTTTTGGAGGTGGAAACAGGGAGAACCTCTTTAAAAATTTAAACTGGGAAGAGAAAGTTGCTAATATCATGTCGGTTCTTTATAAACTGTGTTCATGAAAAATAACCATATACATTTTGTAGTGTGAATAATACCTCATTTTTTCTATATTTTGAGTGTCTGTAAACTTTTGTATTCCACCTTTAAAATATGCGGACAGATTTTGTTTATTACACCTTATATGCTTGTAGTGCAAAACGACTTGATCCATATGGGCAGAACATTGTACACATGGTTTAATGGCTTTGTTTAAAAATACAGTTTATCCTTACTGCCTTGAAATTGAGATGGTACTGAACTTTAGGTAAGTGAACATAATACAGTGTGTTTATTATTGTTCTGCTAAGTTTCTATTACAAATTCGGTGGATGAAGAACTTTAAAGCAGCAAGGTTAATGTTAATGTTAGTGTGGTAATTGTATCCTTCTGACTGTCTGGTTTTCACAGTCAAAACACTCTAATTCTACTAAAACAATTAGTCAAAAGCAACTGCCCCAGTGCTGCCCTCCTCCATGGAGCAACACTTATCACACATTCTACCCTGCTTCTTCAAGCACCCCACTTAGTCCCGGATAATCGTAACCTCCCCCGAAACAATGTGATGAACCTCACTCACCCTTGAATACACACATATCCTTTTTTATCTCAGGGACACACTTTGACCTTTTCTTTCCCTTTGGACAAACACTCCCTATGACAATCTCATTATAACATAGACCATAATGCTCAGTGTAAAGCCATGGTAAGCCTTAGTGTAAAAGATCTCTAAAATCGAAACAGCTTCAGATCATCCAGTCATCACAAACTGTGGTTCCTCAGTACTATGCAGGGCGGTTGTGAAAATCACATGAACAACCTGAATATAAAATGAATATCTGTGTCACAGCTCTACTTGCATCACCATCGAGCTAACATCAGCTATGCCACACGATACGGTTTTATGCTGAAACAATACAATGCATGGTTTAAGACTAATCAACTGATTATAACTATTATAAACAATCAACTCTAAATAAGTGTGTAAATGTAAGCAGCTAAATAAATGTAATCACTGACTGGGTGTTTATTCAAGCACTTTTCAAACATGGCAGAAGTCAGAAACACGAGTCAGGGTGTAAAGGCCCCAGTCGTATCGAATGAGGAACTATGCTGCGTTTTTGGGAGGAAGCGGTCACTCAAATCTCCGCAGGTGGTTATACAGGGACTGCACATATGTAAACACACACATGGGGTCAGGGTTCTTCCCCATGGCCATCATGTCATCCACTTCAATCAGGCGAACGCAGTCTGCCTTTTCCCTAAAAGACACAAACAAGATACACACACACACACACACACACACACACACACACACACACACACACACACACACACACACACACATATGCTCTGTAGTTGAAAGCCCTTCTTTTCTCTAGTTATTTGGTCCTGAAAATATATAAAAGTAAACACACACACACACTTACTCAGCGGTGGTGAAGGCTAAATCAAGGTTGTGTTTATGATGAGCAGGGTTCAGTTCATTGTAGTCAAACTCATTGGGGAAGAAAGAGTGAACCAGGGCACAGAAGGCCATTCCATCAGTCCAACTGGAGGAGAAGTTATTTATATTTATGTGCTGAGAGAAAGAGAAAGAGAGTGATGTATCAGGAGCATATTTCGCTACAAGTTGTTCTTGTATGACTGCATATGTGACAAATAGATCATTTTGAATCTTGAGAGATGCATGATGTTTAAGATTTATCTATGGTTTCATCTGAAAAACACAAATTTGGGGGTTGGGGCTTCCAGATGCAGCAGTCCTATTCAGTGTTATTTCCTATCCTGTCTTAACATGCCATTCCTAAACCGAACAGATTAAATATCTAAAAATAATTTCTATATGAAATTAATTGATATGAAACTCAAGAATGCTAACACAACTGACATATATGTTTACTCCAGCTGGCTGATGGATATACTGAAACAAGGATTTCATTGCACAATGACAATAAAAAATAACTCCATTTTATTCTAACCAAACAAGCAGGAATATCAACACCGTAAAGACACTCATCCTAGTTTAAAACTGTGGTGGATGGTACCTGGTAACCAATAGTTTTGGAACGGCACCACTCTAACAAAAGCTGCTTGATACTGTTGGCACTGGATGTGTCGCAGCTCTGAGATCTCTTCAATTTAGACTTTGACTCTGTATTTTTGGTTCTGAGAAGAGAGAAAGTCAATTTCAAACAAAGGTTTCTATGCAGTGTGTGCATGTCTTAGAGAAACAGATTTTAAAAAAGAAACAAATTTGTAAAAAATTACAAAAATTTACCCCCTCACCATAAATGAGACCAAGACTGGTCTGAAGTTGTGCTTGAAGACTGGTGCTCTAGATTAATTGGAGCTACATCACTCACATAGCTAACAAATAATAAAGACTTGCATACTATTAACTAGAATCGTGCATATACAAAAACAATCAAATACTAATGCAAAGACCAGCATATGAGTTAAAAAGCAAAAAAGCAAAAACTAAAAGTCACGCTTCTAGTCATAGTGGTTTTCCTGAACCACTGCTTTAAATATCTACACAATCCTCAAGACAGTATTGTTACATCTAATAACCTGCTTGTTGAGTCCATTTTTTCAAACAAGGCCTGCTTTCCCTGGAAGCTCAGGTTCCTTGACAGCGTCTGTGACTTCATTAAACTCGTCCCACAAGCTGTGCTTTCAGACTTCTTGATGAAGCTACAACAAGAACAAAAACAGGTGATGGGAAGGTTACTTCACATCAGACATTTTGTCGACTCCAACTTTTGAAGATACAGTACTAAGAAAATGTTTTAGGCACCTAAAATTATATTTCTAGTTATCAGAGCATAAATATTAGTAAGCCATGGTGCTTACTTATCATTGACATCTTTTGATTCCGAGAAAGAAAATGACTTGGAGAAGGTTGGGCCCTTATCTGAAAAAAGAGAGATGGCACAGCACAATCTGAAATGCACTAAAGGACTCAAGTGTCTGAAAGCCATTCTTTGTAGCATCAATAGGGAGAAAGGAGTTGGCTCTCACCAGAAGGGCTAGACAAACTTGTATTTATCTTCTGGCTAGAGGTCCATGGCTTCACCGCAGACACTAGAAATCACAGACAAAGTCAGAACAGGACAGCAGATAAGAAGAATGAGGCATTAGATATATTATCCAGATTAAACTAACCAGGTCTGCTGGGAGATTCTGTAGTTGGTTTAGGAGCTGGGTCTAATGCTGACTGGCTGAAAAGTAAAGGATTTAAAGACGGTACAGAGCCAGGCTGAGCGTGCGGAAGGTTGTGAGGCCTGCTGAAGGACTTGGGGCTTTGTGGGACTGGGTTGTTTTGGGAGATGTGTGTGCGGGTCAGCTGTGGAGTTGACATGGTTGTACACTGGCTGCTGATCAGTGACTTCACTTCTTGGGACATTACAGAGCTCCCTGGGGAACAAGCACATAAGAACAAGTGAATAGTAGAAGGAAAGGCTTAAAAGATATAAAGTGCATGTGGATGATGCATTAAAATGTCTGCACTATAAAAAATGTACACGTACGTAAATATCTTTTAAATTTAATGTACAGTTCATTTTATTGTAATCTAAAGATCAACTGGTGAGATATTAAAGTTTCTTTACAGTGGTAGTGATGGGACAAGGGATTGGGAAGTCTGTTACACAAAATGCAATTTATTTACTATGCAAAGCAACTGTTGAGCCGATATCTGTCCTCGATGTTTTTGATGTGGTACATTAAGTAAAGTATCTCCAGTGTTGGTTTGGGAATGTACTATTTTTCAGCAGGTGCACTTAAAAATATATTTTAGGCAAAAACTTTCTCAAAAGTGTCATATAGCAATGTCAGACATCAGGCTAAATATTCATAAACATTGCATATGATAACTTACTATGAGGCATTTAACACATTGAATGTTTGGTTCCTATCGCTCCCCACTGTGAGCAATTCTGACTTTTAAAGTTTCTCTAGAAAAGAGAATTTCATATCAAACCACTTTGAATAATATTGCTTACATATGAACTATTTAATTGTGCAGATTTTTTTCAAAATATGTTAAGCTCCCATATTAATTCACAATAACTTTTGTAAACAAAAGTTGTCTACATCAATGTTAACATATTCTACAGATATAGTGTATAGAATCTGAAAAACTAAAATAATTTAGAAATGTAATAAAAATTGCAAACAAATTACTGTCATTGCCATAACTCAGCCATAACTATCACTAACCAAACAGCAATATTACAACTGAACTGGACTTACTGACTCCACTAATGATTCAGGTTTTCATAGCCAAGCAAATCTACTTCATTGTTTTTACCTTTCTTTTCTATTATACCTAACTGATCTTAACTTTATAAACATAAAAAAGTTTATCATTAAATCTCACATACTTCAAACAATTTTCCAAATTGCTAGTATAGATTTCTTGGAATTCTAGTTCATTTGTACAGAATCTTGCTGGGAATAGGTCAACTGCTAAACTACTAAATGACAAAACACACCACCACACTATATTTGATTAAATAATGCATCTATATATGAAAGTGATTATTTTGGTGTTTTAGACAGAGTGATCTCTGACTGGTTCAGTGGTTATTTGAAAGATGCAGTGGGGCAGCTAAAGTTAGTAAAAGCATTTGAGATTCGTAGTAAGTAGTTGGTCACTCTGTGGTGCCCAGAGTGAGTCCCTGCCTCGCGCCTATTGACATCGGGTTGGACTCCATGACTCTTGTATGGATTAAGTGGTTACAGAAAATAAGTGTGTGAGTAAATGGCTGGTTTGACCTGAGGCTGGTAATAGGTAATGAGAACAAAGTAGTGGTTGTTAACAGCTGGTGGCATTACCAAAAAATAGACTGAATAGTCTTAATGGCTCTGTTGTTTATCAAGTATTTTAAAAGAAAAGTACTCAAATAAATTATTTCCATTTGATTCATGTAATATTTTTTTTATAGCTAAATTAACCGCTCCTGTAGGAGATCTTTCCTGTTGCCCAATGCAACTCAGGTAGGAAGGTGAAGACAAGCATCCTAAACTGATCCTTTCACAATTTCCTTAGACAGTACAATACACTTGTAGGAGAACACTGCCAGTTCTACATCTACTATGAGACATACATGTTGGCTAGTATCTCACTGAGTGATAGGGAGAAGGAGGCTCTACCCTTCCAGAGAGAGTGAGGCCAATGCTCTTTTTTACTCCCACTCTGGAGATTGGATTGTTTAGAGCACCATGGTGTAATCCTATAATGCACAGCTCTCCAAAATGTATGCATCCATGCACACACAGATGGAATGACAGACAAATGATTTGGGTTACTCACCAGATTTAATGGGAGGTTCAGTGATTGATGTATATGAGTTAGTACTCGAAGTTGATTGGCCAAACACTTTCGACTTTAGTGGAGGGGAGGGGTTAGGCAGAGCAGGGCCAGGATTGGTTGGTCTCCTGAAGGGCCTAGGGCTCATGCGAGTCATAGCACTGACAGGAGCTTGGGGCATTGCTGTGGTTACAGGTTCACGGTTACATTGCCCATCTACAACTGAACTCACTTCTTGTGACAATGAAGAGTAAACTGAGGAATATCCAGAGTATTCTAGCCAGATGAAAGAAGAAATGTGAAGGAAGAAGAAACATCAGTTATGACAAAGGAAATCTTCCATCCAGCATGCAAAAGTAAAAGTAGTGCAAACCTACCACTTCCAGAAGGCGACTCTGATCGTCTGGCAAGAGAATTCAGCTGAGGCTGTGAGAGGACACGAGACATTCCTAGTGACCTCACTTCCTGTGATGCTGGGGAGACATCTGGGTAAAAGGGAAGAATATTTAATAATTTAAGTCTTATAATCTTAAGCTTCTTGAGAGCTATGCCTTTTTTTAACCCCCCATTGCTCAACATACAGTTAGCACACAGCTTATCCTAATTAAGCTGCTAAGTAATAGGGAAACATTTAATTATATCAATTAAAATGTCAGAATGGATTTCCATTCCAGTCTCAGAATGTCCATTATGGGGTTTCCAGGTAGGGCCCACAATTTTTAGGAAAGTACCAGTGATGTACAGTTTATAGATGCAGATATTGATGAAGATGCAGATATTGATGAAGAATGTGGAGCTTTCAGTACCTATCTCTGATAATGCAGAAGACAGTGCTGTGTTGAGATTGGCTGGCCTTCTGTGACCTCTGGGGCTCATGCGAGTTATAGCGGCAGCAGCAGGCTGGGCGGAAGTCACGTTTTGACTGTTTACTGACGACCTCACTTCCTGAGTAGCAGAATACACTGACGAGTAGCCAGAGTATTCTAAGTGAATAAAAAAAATGTTATCATGGCAGTGGAGTCCAATTTCAGATGATAAAAATGGAACCAATGGAACAATAATTAAAAGTCATAACAGATCTGGAGACATTGGTTCTGTGGTAACTGAAGTTAAAGTCATGCATCTGATTTACCACTTCCAGATGGTGATTCTGCACGTCTGCTGAGGGAACCAAGCAACAGCTGAGGCTGAGAAAAAGTACGAGAGACCGCAGGCTGATTGCCCATGGTTGGTCTCATGTCCTGCTGACCTGGTTGAAAAACAGGGCATTAGATCATTCAGTAATCTAATTCTGTTAGGCACTGTGCTAAGTAAAGTGCTAAGCAAAGTAAAAGAAAGACATGCCCTCACTTTGGGCTGTAGATGGTGGTAAAGCTGAATACTGCGTTCCACTGAGAACACTAGAAGACTGTGAATGGTTGATTTCGGCTGTTGAGAGCTGAATAACTGATTGGGCACGGCTGAGATTGGATGGTGAGTTTTGAGTATGGCTGTACATCATCAGTCTTCTTGGTATCTGAGGACTTGTTCGTGTCATGGAGGAAACAGGTGACTGAGGAGTAGCCATGGAGGGAGATTCTTGACTCATATTACGTCCATCTGGTGGAACAACATGCAGTAAAGACAAAACGTCATATTTTGGTAGAATTGAATTATTATTATTTATTTTGATGATACTTAATTTTATGTTAACATCAACACTACACTTTGTTAATGCATTTTAACTCACCAGGCTTAGCAACAACAGACACTGAGGAAGGTGCTGTTAACTGGCCGAAAAGTGCTTTTTGTTTGATACTTGGAGATTTAGTAGGATTCAAGCTAGAGGTGCCAGGCTGAGTAGTGTTGGTGTTGGTACTGATAGACAGTGTGGGCTTCAGGTTTGTAGAGGGAGATTGAGCTGGGTCAAAGTTGGTTGGTTTGTTCTGTGAATTTGAGTCAGGAACTTGAGATCCTGCCACTTCACCATAAGTACTGGACATTTTTTTGTCTGAACCAGGGGCATCCACTGTTTAGAATAAGAAAAAGCGGGATATCTCCAACATCAGTATGAAAAATGCCAGGGGTGGCTACTACACTCAAATAATAATAAAAAGGTCATACATAACCCACCAGTTCTATAATGTGAACCAAAAGTAGCAGTTGGTGTCAATGCTGATTTGAACGGAGTAGGGCTTTGGTTGGTTGATCTCAGAGACTTGGGGCTCATAGGAACAGTCATACTGCTCAGAGTTTGTGGTGGTGTTGTTATAGAAACTGGTTCTGCCTGTTGACTAGTTGACTTGGCTTGAGAACAATCTAGAAGAAACATAATTCAGAATAATCTAGAAGAAACGGGATTTCAGTATCCTAAGCAACAAAATATAAAGAAAAGAATACAAAGATATTTTAATCACCATCTCTAAATAAGGATCCCAAACTTCTTGTAGAACAGGAAGCCACCTGAGATGTCACAGAGAAGGGAGCCACATGGTGGCTGTTCACAGATGCACTAGATTCAGAAGCCAGTTGAGCAAAATCTGTTGGTGCTGTCATAGCAACAGGTGAAACTCCAGATGTTGACTTGAAGGGAGTAGGGCTTTGGTTTGTTGATCTTAGAGACTTGGGGCTCATGGGCACAGTCATAGTGGTAACAGGCTGTTGCTGTGGTATTGTCATGGTTACCAAGTCTGACTGAACTGTTGGTTTGATAACTTGTGAAGACAGCATGCGCTCTGGCAGAAACAGAAGATATTATATGTTTCAGAATCTCTTAAATGCAGACAGCAGAGAGAACTCTGATCTTTACACTTTCAAAAAAACCTTACCAGTTCTATAGGTGGAATCTAATATTTTGATTGTGGCATCGTTAGACAATTTAACGGAGAAAGGAGGCATATGATGGTCACTTGAGGTAGTCACATCTGATGTTGGCTTGCTGAAAGATGATGACTGTTTCAGAATACTTTTGTTGGCTGCTTGCACCACTTTAGGACTTACAGCAGACCCATTTTCCAGACAGTTGACCATAGAATTCACTTCATGCGACTCCATATGAATATTTTCTGGTATGATATAAAACCAAAGGCATGAGATTTTACTGAAGATGAAATCATTGGAGAAAAAGAAGAGATCAAAATGACTGGAAATGTACTAAATGCTAAACTTACCATTCATTAAGGAAGAGATTTCTGTAACTGCCTTTGGTGTGACATTCACAGGTGTTAATTGATCAATCTGTGTTTGCTGTTGCATCATGTTAGTTGTTGATTTCAGGTTCTTTAACATTCTTGGGCAGTTTGGGGTTATGGGAACTGTCACATCACCAACAGGCTGACCTGGTGTTCCTGTAGCAGTACTTGGCATCTGCTTGCTGGTGATCTCTGAACTTACTTCCGTTCCATCTAAGAAGTTCTCTGTTGATTTAAAAGAAAGGAAATAGATAAGATCTACAGTACCTCCAGTAACAGTTAAATGGCATTAATGAGTAATAAACAGACGAGTGTTCACTGTGTGAAAAACTGTGGTTTTTGTGGTATACAAAGTCATTTTACTCACTCGTTACAAGATGGGAATCTATAACTGGTCCTGGTGTGGCAACACCAGTAGTTGACTGGCAAAACTGGACTGGTGGTGCTATTGTCTTGTTGAGAGTAGAGTTCAGGTTGGTTTGTGTCCTCCAGGTCTTTAAAGACTTAGGATTTAATAGACTATCCTTAACACCTTCAGATGTTTGGGACCCTGGCATTGAAAGAAAGGACATAATTTGGTTGCTGCTTGGTCTCTGAAAGTGTAAAATGAAAGCAAAGTGGTCTTTATACTCACACGTGAACACACCAAGCACAGAACACAGTGTGAACATTGTGAAATTCTTTCTCTACATTTAACCCATTCACCAAGTGAAGCAGTGGGTAGCAAGAGATGCAGGACCCAGGGAACAGTGTGTTGGGATGGCATCTTACTCAAGGGCAACTCTGTGGTGCCACTGACAGTCCTGGTATTCAAACCCACAGCTCTCCAATCGCAAGGGCAACTCCCTAACCACCAGTCGCTGCAGTAGTACTTTATACCAGTTGCTGCATGTTCAGGATCAGTAAAGTTCATTTTCAATGGAGAATTTTATTCAGAATGCCATGTAGTCCAGGCCTAGGCTAAATCCCTGCCTGGGAAACCAACCCTGTATGTCCAAAAATATCTAGACATCCATTATAATTTGTGATTTCAGCTACTTGGCACAAGTGTTCTGTTATATACTGCTTGAATAGTCAGCAATAGAATGGACACCTTGGAACAGCTGCTCTTAAGCTAAAGGTCCCTAAGCCCAATGCTAAGGGATGGCAATAGAGGTACAAAGCTCATCGGGTTGTGTGGTGGGGCTGTGGAACTGGGTTCTATAGAGAAGTATTGCAACATTCAATACCTTTGAAATGAGTTGGAGAGGTGTTTGTGAACCTAATCTAATTATCCATCAGTACCTGCTCTCTTGGCAGCATACAATCTAATCCTCACAACAATGCTCTGACAATTAAAGTTTTTTTCTATAAGATGGCTTTGTTGCAGCAAAGTGGGGACTAAACTACTACCCTTGATGCACATTTTTACTTCTAGTTTAGAGTTTATTTATATAGGTGTATTCAGTGTAAGTTTTTGTACTCTGGATCATGCCATCTTGTCTCACCGTAGACATGTATATAGCTGAGATTACATTAAAGTTTACTTTGACCTTGAATTCTGAAGAATCGTCGGAGGAAAAGATGATGAAGTAAAAGTAACCCATTTGTCACTCGTGAACACACCACACAATATGAACAGTTTGAAATGTATCCCCTGCATTTAACTCATTCACTCGAATGAAGCAGTGGGCAGCCAACAATGGCACCTAGGGAGAAGTGTGTGGGAACGATGCCTTGCTCAAGGCTACCTCAGTGGTGTCATTGGTAGTCGTGGGATTCAAACCCACAACCTTAGAATTTCAAGGGCAAATGCCTAACCACCAGGCCACCAGCTGCCCAGTGATTGCATGGGAGAAATGTACATCCACAGGTAACTTACCAGTTTTCAGGTCAGAATCCATGACTAAGTAACTGGTAGGTGTATCTGAAGCTGACTGGTTGAACAGCAGTGTTGTGGTTGTAGATGACTCTGCAAGGCTTTGACTGGAAGTAGAAGTCTGGGCATGGATGTCACCAGTAGTCGTCTGTGATTTGGATCTCTTATGAACAGCTAGATCTCTTGCTCTGCTCATGGCAGTCACAGGTCGCTGCTTACTGATCATGGCTACAGAAGTCACATGCTGACTGGCTACTGATGATGACACTTCCTGTGACACTGAGGAGTATCCAGAATATTCTTCAGAGGGATAAACAAAACGCAGAAAGGCAAACTTAGAGACAGCAAAAAGACAGCAAGATGTTAAACAGAAAAAGAGAGTTTCACCGACCACTTCCTAAAGGTGATCCAGGTCTAGGCACTGTGTTAAGAGGTAGCTGCTCAGGGGGAGTCATGGTCAGGGACTCTGAAAACTGACTACCGGCCAGTGTCATCACTTCTTCTGACTCTTGAGAGGAATCTATTTGGACAGACAAACATGTGCCATGTTTGTATACAGTTTGTATTGTATACAGTAATTTACACTATACCTTCAATTAGTCAAGCTTAAACTGTGCACTGTTACCTTGCTCATTTTCAGGTTTATTCTCCAGTCCAGCTGAAGTTAAAGGATCTTCCTCTATTTTCTTTTCCACCTCTTCTTCTTCTTCTTCTTCCTCCTCCTCCCTGCTTATAAGCTATTAGAAACACAGAAATGATGTCATGATCTATGTGTATATATGTGTGTGTGTGTGTGTGTGTGTAAAAAATACAAAATCCTTAGTTATCCAGCAGTTTTCTCTCTGTCCTCTAGGGGTATATGTGTGCTATTAAAGGCATCAGTAGCTCACACAGTACATACTACAATCGTGTGTGTGTGTGTGTGTGTGTGTGTGTGTGTGTACATGTGTAAATTGGTCTTTGTGTAATATTTAAGAAACCAACTGCTAAAAATACTTTTAAGTGAGACTTTTAACATACTTGGCCTAAGTAGACTTATAACATATTTGGCCAATGACCATTTGGCCAAATATTCATTAGCTTCAAACATTAGAGATCCATTGGGAAAGCTGTTTTAAATGTATCTATGTGCCTTGAGTAGGTCTATTTCAGACCATGTTCATTTTAGCAACATTCTATGAATAGTATTTTGCTGTCAAGTGTAAATATATGTGCATTTATATTTATATGAATGTCATGTCATTTTATATTTCTAATATTTATAGAAACATGAAGGGTTTTTTTTCCTGTGGTATGCTTACCAAAATGATTGTAAAATAAATACAGGTTGTGCATAAGGTATGCAGAGGTTTGTTTGGGCCTATTAGTTAGAAGCTATTTTTTATAAGCAAATGTTAAATTTTATATGCAAACACTCAAACACTCTGTCTCTACTATGGGTATGTGTGTGTGTGTGTGTGTGTGTGTGTGTGTGTGTGTGTGTGTGTGTGTGTGTGTGTATGCAGAGCTGGAAACAGCTGCTCATGCCCCTAATGAGGAAAGAGAGATAGGATACAGCTACCCCAACGGAAACTTCAGAGTGTGACAAGCTGAATGGAACTCCCCCTCATAAGTTCTAAAGAAAGACACTGAACCCCCTCTGAATCATATTAAGTACCAGTCTGGGGTGTCACGGAGTGTCTGCTTGAGCATGTGTGTTTGTGTTTGAAGTGCTAACCGCTAAGACTTGTTTCATGTGTGGTGAACCTGCTGTTTAAGTGTGTCAACATGCACATAGTGCATTCTTACAGAACTGTTGTCAGAGCAGGCATAGTAAGTATGAATGTTATAATCTAACCTTTTTACTAATCTCATAAATTAAAGAATGGCTTATTTAAACAGACATTACAGACATTAAACTGAACAGTAACCAGATGGGTCAACTCAGATTGAAGCAGATGAAAAATAATGCATAGAATTCTTCAGGACAACATTCATTCATTACCTGTAAAAGAAAACAATATATCTTACTTGTTAAGTATACTTAAAGTTTTAAAAAAGTTACAGACTAATATGCTCAAAGAAGTAATGAAATATGACTAAAGTTGAAACAATCTGCAACAATTTGATCATGAAATTCAGATTTTCTAGTCTATTTTTATGTAGTAGACTGAATGTATATTTAAATTGTTGAACTGTTAAAAAAGTAGATTTGTTGATTTGTAAAGTAAACTCAGTGTATATCGATTTTGTGATGAATTAATACCTGAATACATCACGGGTATCATCAGTACTGCTAGAACACTGAACATGTGCAATTAATGAGATCCTGTAAACAACACTAAACAGTGTAAACTGCATGGCAACAAGTAAACATCCCGTTATACCATTATCTTATTATACCAGTAGTTTGACTTCTCTTCCCATTCCTTCTTATAGTTTGTTTTGAAAAACATAAAAACCATTGTTTATATTTGTTATGAAGTGAAAATATGAAAATACGGTGTGAAAAAAAAAAATCTTTGACAGATTCACTACTCTTAGGACCTTTTTAGGTCCCTGTAACCACTCTCAGGGCATGAAGGGAGAAGGAGAACATCCAGAAGTAAATCTTGAGTGAGCAGGACATCAATCAGTCTTTCTAAAAATATATGAGGCTTTTTAGGGGGCAGCTAAAGAAAGAGAGAGTGAGATCTGTAAGACTGATCGCTACATGACAACTGTCCCAAATGTGAGAGCAAGAGGGTAATGTGGGTGTGTTTCGGAGCACATTCCAGTGTAAAGACTCACCAAGTCAAAGAGTCTATATCAAATACAAATCCAATTTAAAAGGATGCTCAGTTTATCAGAGGATACAGCAATGTGAAACTGCTGGATTTTTGTAATTTGAAGGCCAAAAAAAGGGAAAAAGATTCTTTCAAAGATTCGCATTTTCAGTCCAGTTTCTGAACCTGACCAGTTTCAGATAAAGGTTATTTGGTTTGTAAAGCCACATAGTGACCTACATATGAATCGTTCAAGCAGAACAAAGCACAACTAACTTGAGGCCAATAAAACATGTGCTCCCATTTCATTACTGTAATATAGTTTGACGCGCATAAATGATTGTAATAATGGCTCAAGAGATTTGCACAGTAGGAAAAGTAAAGTACAGTTTATCTGTGATCTCCTGTTAAATGTATCGAGATGTTTTAAATGGTGAAACAATTTGGACTAATTTGTAAACCCAAGCTAGCAACAGCTCTAAAATCTGATTGTCTGATTAAGGCCATTGCATACACACACATATATATGAACCGGCTTCATCAGAAACCATTTTTGCATCATTTCATGCATGTTCTGGACTGCAAATGGCCTGATCTTTTTGATGGTAATCCGTTGAAGCACACACATGATTACTGAATGTTGACATACACTGGCCTGGTAATTGGTATCCATGATAATGGTGGATGCAGTAGTGGAGCTCCAGGAGGAGGTAGACACTGAATCCACACACACAGATCCAGGGCCTGAGTAGGTGCTGGTCTGGTCATCCATCCCACCTTCCCCCATGGGAGATGCTGTTCCTGGTCTGCTGCTCTTGCCAAGCTCTGGGGGACTCTGGGCTTGGGCTTGGACTTGGCTGGTGTGAAGGGGCTGGAGATCGTCATTGTTCTTTTGATAACTAACTGGGGTCTGTATCTCAGGCAAGGCTCCCACCAGTCGGGCAAGTGCCTCTAGCCTCTCCTTCAGCTGTTGGTTCTCCTCCTGGAGCGTGGCAACCGTGCTGGCCAGGGGTTCAGCGTCCTTGCAGGCCTCGTCCAGCCGCTGCTCCACTGCACGCTTGAATGCAGCGACGTCAGTGTGGAGGTCACGTACAACAAGGCGCAATGCTCGCTCAAAGCGGGCAAGGAGGGCATGGCCATTTTCACCAGATCCGCCCGCTGCTGTTGCTGGGCCCAGCTCCATCATGCCCAAGCCCAGGTGGGAAGTGTGTGTGAAGCTTGCTGTGTTCTTTGTTGTCCCGCCAGCGGGTAAATGAGCTCTAAACATTCAGACCAGGCTCTTCCTTCGCCTCCTCGACCCCCTCCAGAGCCACAGAGCAATGTGACTACATCAGGTGACAGGGAAGGAGGGGGACGAGAGAGAGTAAGTGAGAAATAGAGGGAGAAGATGGCTTAGGTCCCTGCATGTGGGCTAATTTTAGAGTGCATGCGCTGCCTGGCAAGCTTCTGCTAGTCTTAACGTTCCTTTGGGGGGAATAGATGTTAGAAGGGTACAGTGAGACACAGATTAAAATCTCATTACATCTGATGGCTGTGAGACTGTGTGAGAACAGGGTGAATAGGTCAAGCACTGGGATGTTCTTTTTCATGGGTAGAACTTTCCAGGCTCTGTTCATGATGGACAACTCAGAACAGATGCACATGAAATTCAGACCTTTTCAAGGACATACAGTGCTAGATAAAAGTCAGAGACCCCCGCTTTCATTTATTAAATTCCAGTCAAAACAGTCATGAGGTAAACAATATTCATGTCAAGTCAAGTCAGGTCCAGTAGGCTTATTATCCTTTTAACCATTTACACACAAAACACAACGAAACTAAACAATGTGCCTCCAGGACTTTGGTGCAACACAATAACAGAACAGAATAGAAACACCACAAGACCACAAGCACAAACAGGACAAAATAGAGTGCAAGAAAAGAATACGAGAGCAACAATAGAACCAGACAAGAAAACATTTAGTACAATTGACAATAGCTACAGTGCAAGTCTTCGTTTTTCAGCATTAATGAAAGATAGAAAATGTATTTAGCAGAAAACTACACAGCCAAAAATGGCTAAATATAATATTATTTTTAGCCCACACTTTGATTTGACCATGCTTCCATTCTTCTCATTCTTGATTTCAGTTTTTCTGCAGAAATCACAAGGTAGGTTTTTCCATGCTTCTTGTAAAGTTCGAAGCATTTTCTGCAAGTAATCTTAAATTACAAATGTTCATTAATCACTTAATAAAACCTACTAACTCTTACTCTCCAGTTTTGGTGTCCTTCTGCAGACGTTCTTCTTTTTTGTCCGTTTCCATTTCTCATTAACAACTTCTTGTCTAGCTGCTTGGCTGAATGTTGTTTGAATGTAATGATGCTATAGAGAGCTTTAGGAGTAGTTTTCAACTGCCTACTTCATTATACTTCTACTCACTTACCCACTTGCTTTATTGGTGCACTTGTGATTTAAACTCCACTGCAACAGTAAAGTTATTGTAGTGTTTTAAATAATGGTTCTCCCGATGTGGAGTGGAACTAGCTCAATAAACACCCAAATTGTATTTAATTAAATAAATTGCTAATAAGTTGGTCACCCACCAGACAGCAGACATTTTGAATGTGGAATGTGAAATACGGTCACATTGAGAACACATCAGGTAATGTATGTAGATATATGTAATACAAGTTATTCTCTTTAAATGTGATTTTATCAGCTTTAATACACTTAAGCAAGTATAATGAGTGTGAGTTTGACGTTTGCTAATGAACTGGCAAACCTTGCTTGTCATTGCTCGTATCTCCAATTTAGTAAATTTACAGTAGAGGCAAATAACATCCTACAATGTAACTCAACGTAAAGAGACTTAAATGTTTTCGTGTTATTTGGGGCAATTTCTTTTGGATTGTGTGAAAGGCAGCTGGTGCTTTTAAATCATGCAAAAAAAAGGGAAAAAAGGAAAAGTTCTCACAGTGATGTGTCTGTGTGTCCACTGTGTTGGAGCAGTTCTCGTTTCTGATTTTTATTTAATTTGTTTTGTTATAATAATTGAACATCGGACTTCCAATTTACATGGTGATCTACTTGTAAAATGCCTACAGCAGGCTATATGGGCCAGCTAGTGGTAGCCTAGTGGTTAGCGCGATCAGAAAGTCATGGGTTCGATTCCCAAGACTGCTAAGCACCCACAAACACTGCTCCCCGGGCGCTGTGTTCCTGGCTGCCCGCTGCTTCACTTGGTGAATGGGTTAAATACAGAGGAAGAATTTCATGCTGTTTACACTGTCTGCATGTATGACAGAATGGTTACGTTCACTTTTTCACTTCACTTAAGTATCATTCATTTGTGTGTGCGCACACATTTTTGCAGGAGCGCATCCAGAAGACGTTTCCATATCCCATAGACAAATGGGCGATGGCGGATGCCCAGTCAGCAATAGAGAAACGAAAACGCCGGAGCCCTTTACTGCTTCCTGTGGACAAAATCCACCCTTTACTGAAGGTAACACACACAGACATGCTTGTTATTACCATGTGTTTTGACTAAAGTAGCTGAAATATTAAGTACTTTTCCTTCTTTTAAACGAATAGAATATAGCATAGTTAATAAAACCACATCCGCAGTAGAACAGGGTTTATAGTCTATAGTAAATCTGTGTGAATCATTATTGCTGATAATTATTTTGTGTCTCATTCGCTTTTCCCTGGACTTAGAGATGAACACACACTCACTGGTATGTTGTTTTTTTTCTGCAGGAGGTGTTGGGGTATAAGATAGACTACCATGTTTCCCTCTACATCGTTGCTGTTTTGGAGTATATATCAGCAGACATCCTCAAACTGGCAGGAAACTACGTGGGCAACATTCGGCACTACGAAATCAGCCAGCAGGACATTAAAGTGTCCATGTGTGCAGACAAGGTCAAAAATCTGCCTCTGTTGAAATAATGTTTAAAATGTATCATATGGAGTTCCAAGTCCGCTATGCTAAAGGAATGTTTCAACAAAAAAAGTCATTATTTTTCACATAATTTTAACATGAATTACACAGAAGTCAAATTCCAGTCTACTATTTGCACCATTTTGATCAATGCATTAAAAACACATTCACATAGTGACCAGAAGGTTTGATGGTTGTAGTTGTACAATACCATTTTAATGAGACCTAAAATAAAATTGTGTATAAAGTGAATAAAATATGTGGTAAACACAATAACAAATTAAAAGACAAACGCAAAGAACTAGAGCTGTGTCCGTAAAGTGCACTCGTATGTAGTGAATCAGCCATTTTGTAGTGTTGTCCGAAATTCCAACCGTCAGTTTCACCCACTAGTTAGTGCACTACA
>JBBPCY010000082.1:9374105-9420204 GCA_037974405.1 Brachyalestes nurse
AGCAGCACCAAACAAGGATCCACAAACAAGAGAACCTCGACTCAATGAGCAAAAGCATCTTACAGCTGCAGTGTCTGAAAAAAATCTCATGAGCTGCAGTGATGGTGAGAAATTGTAGTAAGCATCACTTCCTGAAAAATGAACAAACCACAGACAAAAATATTTTACCAAAGGAGTCTCTTCTAATGCTGCAAAGACAAAACATTAACTAGGAAATAACACTCAGTCTTTCCCATTTAGATCAGTGTGCTTATCTGAAAATGCACTACAGATGAAAAAGCAAAATGATTAAGTTGATGAAAATCCTAGTTGATTTCACAAATTTACATTGACCAAGAAACGCACATGAAAAGAAAAGGCACCATTCAAGCCCAGTTAAGAGCAAGTCTACACATTTTGCCTCTTACACTGGTCATCCTCACAGTCACATTCAATTACATTTCCTCACTGTTCGTGTCAACCAGAGGAGGAAGGCTTCTATTTCAAGTCTCAGTTCTCAAAATGTCTCTCTTCAGATTTAGAAAGCTTATGCTTGCCTCTGCCCCCTCTGACTTACTAGGAACTAACTGCCACATGGCCACTATCAGAACAAAACTGACTTCTATCTTTTCCTCCTTTATCATAATTTATTTGCATTAAAATTTCATTATGAAAAAGATGATTAAAAAAGGGGAAAAAAAACTAAATGTTCTTTTCTCTTTTTATCATATTAGATTTTCAATGTATTTTATAGTTTACTCTTATTTTTTAACTTTCTACTATTTTTTTTAATTTATTTTCCTACCTACTATTTTTATGAATGACTATGAATGTCATAATAAAACGGGCTTAAATGGAGAAGACAAAACACAAAGATAAGTTAAATATCTCGTCACTTGCATGTGGGCTTTGGATGGAACACTGAAATGAGCTTATCTGACTACAGAGTTTAAAAACAGATTTTTTAAAAATCTGCTAAATGTGCTAAATGAGTAACTCCGTTGTTGAGATTCATCCAGCAGCGTTAATGATGACACTATTTTTTTCCTATCATGAGAGAAGAGCTTGCTGCAATAAGTTAAAATGAACTGGAGGTTTTCTGCCATCTTCTTCTGGAATGTATTAATAACCATATAATTAATAATAGAGTTTCTCAAGAGACCACGTGTGCCTAAATGGGTCTAAGCAGGCTCTTTTGTTTCAGGATAGTTCAAGAACGGGACTGAAGGCCAAAATACCCCACCTCCCCCACCCCCAAAAAAATAACGAGAGAGAAGAAAGGATGGTAACTTTCAGAAAGGTGGAGCGCTAATCCACTTTATTGATTGGTCTGAACCTTTTTTTTTGTAATTGGCTACTTAAGAGACATTGTGCGATACAAACATTGCGTTTCAACATAATGGGATACACGGGTTATTTCAAGTCTTGATTCTGAACGGACAAAAGAAAAAAAAAAGTTACCACTGCAAGGTGTTGGACTGAAAAAAAAAAAAAAAAAAAACCCTAAATAATGCAATGATCGACTTTCATTTTCTTAAGATTCAAGTTTCACCGACTTTTTTTTTTTTTGTCAACGCCATTGTAAACACTTGGCATCCCATTAAAACAGGATGAATAACATCAATGTTGAAAATGATTTTTTTAAAAATCTCAACATGAGCTTTTTTTTTTCCATTTCAGAAAGTGAAATTAATTAAATATATCAAAACAAAAACGACAGGTCGTGTTACTGGAGCGAAGCGAAAGCAAAGAAAACCAAAACACGACAGGCTATGCTCTGAAACGTATTCTTAGGGTCTTGCCGTGGTACATACTACAGCCGTCATTAATGTCCGACAGACCTACGTTTGTGCAGATAACTAAAAGTGATTGTATTTTTGTTAGACATCAAGAAATGCAAGATGTACAAGTGAAAGCCACCACTACAAAGCAGCAACTTCAATAGCCTTACAGTACCATAGAATAAAGAGCTAAAGTGATGTGTCCAGCCTGACAACAGTGGCAAGATCTTTAAAAACAAAAACTGGAAGAAGAAGAAAAAAAAAAAAACAACAACGTATAGCGTCCAAGACTTCCAGATGGCGGAAGAGTTATTGCAAACCATGAATGAAACTGAACATTCCTCTGCACAGAACTCTGCACAAGCTTGATAACTTAAGATTACAGGTAGTATGCTTTAATTCATTGTCAGAAGTTACTATGCCAAAAAATAAAATAAAAAAAAAACCCCAACAAAAAAAAAAGTGCAACAATGGTGCAGAGGTGCATAAAACAGAAGTTTGGTTTTTTTTCTATCTTTTGGGTGTGAAGGGCATTGTCAGCATGTTCTGCAGCAATGAATAATAAAAAATGAATAAAATAATGAAGGAGGTCACAGTTAGATTTCTCCCCAGGATAAGGGGAACACCAAGACCCTCTCCGGAACAACATCTACGAAGAAGGAAATTGGGGGCGACAGCAGAATATTTAGCACTTGTTAGCAACCACACAGAGCAACACACTGAAGCAGTTCAGGATGTTACACATGGCCTGTTCTGCCACAGACCACTGCTTAGCACAGGAGAGGAAAAAAAAAAACAAAACTTAAAATAAAAATAATACATTTAACTTTAAAGCAAAAAAAAAAAAAAAAAAAAGACATTCGGCATTCAGCTTATATTTCCTCTTTCACAAAAAAAGAAAGAAAAAAAAAACCATACGGCTCCAACACCAGTGTTCTCTACTTGTTCACATGAACCAAAAAGGAGATGGTGTCTTTTCTTTCGTAAACGTAGCTTTTCCCGCAGGCCTGACAAACTTTTTTTTTGTTTGTTTTTTTTTTGTTTTACTTCCACCTGGAGAACAGGTCAAATGATCCTTTACCAAAACCTCGCCCAGATCGAAGCAGAATCTGTTTCTATAGTTGCGCATCCACGGTGCTATGAAGGCAGGGTCTGCGTCTGTGATTGAAATGCTCTCTTTCCTGACTTGCTGAAGGTTTTGCGTCAGAACGCAAATCGGCTTGATCAGCTCGGTTCATCCTGCTCCTGCACCTGGAGAGGAATATCTGCACTTTTCACATTGAGAGCAAGAACGTCCACGTAATCTCAAACCAGCAGGGTCTGATTTAAAAAAGCAACATTAAAACACAGAAAAAAAGTTGAAGAAGAAGAGATTGAAGAAAAAAAAAAAACAAAAAAAAAACACTGCAAAAAGTTACTCTATTTACATACATTGGTTTTTTCTTCTTTAAAGACAAAAAAAAAGCATTTCTTTACAGAAATCGAACACAATTAAGCAAATAAGTCTTTTTAAAGTTTTCTTTACATTGCAAGTTCTTCATCCTTTTTCGCTTCTCAGCGGTTTCTTATCCACAAAGAGGTGACATAAAGCTTCTGGATTCGGTTACAAAGTTTATCCTGAAGACTCAGCCCATTAATGGCCCCCACCACAATGCTCTCTCTGACCACCAGAGAGCGATAAAGCACCAGATGAGAGTCCTCCTCCCCAGCTGATCCCCACACACACACACACAACTGGCAGTGACGGGGACCTGCAGAAGCTGGGAAGTTGGGGCGCTGGTGGGAGGGACACTTCATTGTGGTGACCCTCAGGACTGTGGGAGGGGTGGGGTGGGGGGTTTGGAGAGAGATCAGAGTTTGTCGCTAGGCTCAGTCGTCGCTGTCCGACAGGGTTTCGTACTGTTCGGAGAGTAGCGGCTGTTCCCACGCCCGGGCCGGGCCCACGGGGGCGGCGCCACCTGCAGGCTGCTGCTGCTGGGACTGCATGGAGGGAGACGGACAGGCCATGGAGGTGGGAGGGGTGCTACTCAACATCCGCATAGTCAGTGGGTTATAGGGGAACTGCATGGAACCTGAGATGGAGATGAATAAAAGTCAATGCACTCAAACTACAGCAATTCAAAGTACTATGAGCAACGAGAGCCTCAACACCTCACCTGTGGATGAAGGCCTGTCCTCCCAGGCCCAGCTAGGGGCCTGCCTGTGGTACTCTCCCTCAGAATGAACAGAGGAAACAGAGGAGGGCCGCTCCCCACCCGAGTACACCTGCCCCGGGTTGGGCGACTTGGACTTTCTGCTGCTGGCTTTGCTCTGGAGCTTCTGCTTTCCTGCTGTTGGTATTAAGAGACAAACAAATTACAACAGCAGTCACAGGACCTTTAAACCATTGTACATGTTTAGACACCACTGAAACTAAGAAAATCATGACTTTACAAAGATCTAATTCTATCCTTATTTTTGTTTTATAATAAAACATTGAAGAAAGTGGAAAAGAATGAATGTTTACGTTTATTTTTAATATGTAAGGGACGATATAAAAAGTCCTGGCAGCCTATTCTAGTCTAGCTGTCTTTCATGGAGGCAAGCATGCAGATATTTGACTGTGGTGGTTTGTGGGGACACTTAGTAAGTATAAGAAGTGATAAGGTTGGCAAATGAGTTGTCCTTACAATATCTACCTGTGTTGGGGGAAGGACTGGCCTCCTGTCTCCCCTCTGGTGCACCCCCTACGCTGGCTGTGTTGTTGCCCGCTGGGGCTCCAGACTGTGCTTGTTGTGTCTGCTCCTCTGGCCTATCATCCACATTGCCCATCAGAGCCTTGCGGATGATGTCCTCCAGACCAAGGTTACTGGCCGGGTCACTGAATGAGTGGTTCCTGGGGTTCACGTTACCTGTAGAGGGAGCCACATAGGTATTAAAAAACACGAATAAAAAACACCTAATACTACTACATAATACTACACCTAATAATAATTACTAGCTGGTAGCCTAGTGGTTAGGGCATTCACCCTGCGATAAGCACCTCAGCTAAGTGTGCCGTCCCCATTGTGAATGGGTTAAATGCAGAGGAAGAATGTTGTGCTGTTCACACTGTGTACTGTGGTGTGTTCATGTATGACAGAATGGTCACTTTCACTAATTACACTTCAGACAGTACAAGGTATTTATATAGCACTTTCCATTTTTGTCAGAAAACTTCAGTGTTTTACACAGGAATACAAAACAGCAAAAAGACACCACAATCTACAACATATCCAGAATGCTATCTCAAGAGTAAATAGGTTCAAAATTCTCTCTTTTTTTTTAAAGATAACTTTGAGCCAAAGTTATGCAGGAATTCCTTTTTTTTGAGACAGCACGTCTCCAGGGGAATATAGCCACAGCCATGTAGCCCTGCTGGATCTGAATACTGCAGGCAGATTCGCTGAACAAATTTATAGGGTAGAGTTCAAGAACAGCACTGGTATTTGTCATGTTCAGTTATAAAACATGAATTCACAATGCCTTCGCATGGAACATAAACGGCTTTTGTGACAAAGCATTTTTAGAGTTCAGGATGTGCCGTGTGGAAAGAATAACTCATGACCGTCGTGTTTTGTTTTTGTTTTTTTAAAGAATGGTTTATCTGACCTGAACTGATGGGCAAGTTGAGCAGCTGGCTGTTGCCTTAAAGCTCTCTTTAACAAAATGTATAAATGAGAGTAATTGTACAGAATGTTTTCATTTAGGAATTTCTAGTCAAAGAAAGGTGGCGCTAATGTAACATAGGAGTTTTACCCTCGGTAATAAGCCTGCTGCTCCGTTAGGAAGCAGCAGCACTTGTGCATAGAGCATCAAATAAAGGGCATTCCTGGAGTTTTAGCCCATAGTGCATTGAAAGATGTTTTAACATACCACTGGTGTTTCAATGCTTATGTTAAATTATCATTTTACACACACACTGCAAGTAGCACTGTCGTCATCTTTCGTCATGAAATGAAGCTATGCTTTAAGCTGCTCCTCTTCTTGTGGAACATGTCTGGCAGCTCAAATACACAGTTTGAGGTCATGATGCATGAGGTTTTATCAGAAAAACATGTCAGCATCGATAAAATGAATCAATAACCTTAGCGGTATACGACTCCAGCGGATCAAACATTTGGATCTCAGGGTCTATTTCTATAGATTCTCATCTGGAACTGGTTACTGACTGCTTTCCTTATGTGGAAGAAAATGATCTTACATCCTTTTATGATCTTCGTTATACAAGCAGGTCAGTAGCTTAGAGTTACAGGACAGTAACCAGAAATCTAAGCTCAAAGCAGAGTATCAGTGAGCTACTGGTCTCCTTGGCTTCTCTGGAGGTACTAGAATTTTGATAAGGGATGTAAACCCACTATTAGATGCTGGCAGGGCTAAATGCACATAAGCATACGCTACATCATCTAAATTTACCAAGGTAAGGCTGCAAACCAGGGTCAAATTCAGACAACATGTACTCACTTGAGCTTGTTACTGCTGGTAAATTGAAGATTTCTGTGCCTGGCTGTGCATTGCCTGGAAGACAAAAACACAAATATCAAACAAAAGCCAATCTGAAGCACTGATTTATATAACAGAGGTACTCATATTGTCACTGGTGTTTTTAAATGGACAGAACTGTTGAGCGTGAACAGCGTTTTTTGAGAGTCAGATAACTGACAGCTGTTTTAAGATAAATATAGTTCCTTACCAACTTCAGACTTGCGGAAAATCTCCTGCTTCTTGGACATCACCATGGGGGAGGTGCTCTCCAGCTTAGTGAAGAAAGAGGGTAGGTAGCTGCCACTGCCCGGGGAGCGTGAATCCGTCCTGGCACCACAGAAACGGAGCAATGGTGGGTGTTTAAGGCCAAAGGTCAGCAAGTTGATCAACAGCATAAGGAATTTGTGTGTGTAGCCAAGTTTCCACTAGAAGGGGTGATGCCAACTGTGGCTGCTGGGGTTGGGATTACACTGCTGTCAAGCAAAATAATGTCCTACTGATCTTATGCCAAGGTGAGGTTATCCAGAAGCAGCTGCTAGAAAGTCTGCACACCCTCTCAATTACTCGCTAAGCACACATACACACATCAATCAGTCTCCAGCTTTCTACGCTTTAGACTATCTTCCCGGTAGGGACATCAATAACCTGCTCTCTTCTTGACCAACATCAACTTACACTGCCCATCCAAAAGATAGGGCACCTAGATTTCCAATTCTTTTTAATAAATACAAGTTATATTAAGTAGATTTTTTAACAGTGAAAATCAAAGGTCACTAAAAAATGGGAAGGTGTCCCCAAACGTTTGACAGGCAATGTACATGTTTAAACAAGCTCATTTGAAAGCGTACCTCTGCTCAGAGAGGTCCTGTTCACGTCTCTGGCCCTGAAGCAGGTTGCTCTCTTGTTTGTCCAGGCCTGAATAGCTTTGAGGGGGGGAGATGGGCTCATAACTCTCTACACCCCGACCTCCTACTCCACCAGCACGATCGGGAGATTTACCCGGCCTGACACACACACACACAAAGACTTTTACAAGACATCATGACTGAAGGCATCTGAGCTTTGAGCCTGTATTTCATCAAATCCAATCGAGCAGTCAGTGCCAGTGCCAGTGCCTTTTAGAACTGTCCCAGGACACTGTATCATTTATATTCAAAGTAAGATGCTACATTTTAGGAATTTGGCCATACTGTGGCGTAGGATACATTGCTGGAATGGTCAAATGGGTTGAGTTTAAAAACAAAACCCTGATTTGTGGACAGCTTCCTTTGAGTTGTTAAACATGTATGCATTTTACCACCGCATTTAACACCAGTCAGTACAAAATAACAGAATGCTGACATCACAATATTATCAAAATGCTCAAGCCAACTCTATAACCATACTGACTGTGTCTAACGAGAGCTGGTGGGTAGAGAAACACACGAGTGTGTGCATACCTGGACCTCGGCTTGTCAGAGGCGTTCTCAGGAGACACTCTGCTGGGAGGTTTCTGATGGTGGGCAGGAGGGACGTGGTTCTCAGGGCTGTAACGGTTCAGTCCTTTGAGCCGACCCACAGTGCCTCCTGCACCAGAGCTTTGGAATGTAGAGGATATTGAAGAGGAGGAGGAGGAGGAGGAGGAGGAAGGCAGTGAGCTGGATGCAGGAGGCGGCTCTTGATTCCTGGCAAAGTCCTGTGTTATGATATGCTGTGGGGGGAAACAGAGGCAGATGTCAGTATCAATGGTTAAATGTGAAAACACCAGAATTAAAAGGACATCTGAATTATGTCTAAGCAATGGTCTACAAGGATGTGCAAGTATACTAACGACATTCTTCTCATGCCTGTGGAATGTGATGGAAGACATATGTCTTGTCACATACAAACATTCATGACAATACAAACGAATAAAATATAGCCTACTAAAGCCTATTAGTGTCAAGGATTTAATGCTATGAGAACCCCTGCTATAAGTTAAGGTAGGATGCTGCAGTTTGTTTCAAGCTGAAAACATTATGCATGCAAGTTTGCGTATAACTGCAGAAAGCCTGTCTGCTGTTGTATTACCGAGATGTGGTCAGCCAGGGTCATGACGCGGTGTGTTTGAGAAGGTGGTGGCTGGGGTGCGGGAGGTCCTGATTCCATCTGCTGTCTGTACCGACTCATATCAAACGCTCTGACAGGACCTGGAAGAAAGGCAACGAGGCTGGGTCAGGTACGCTCACAAAATGCAAAATGTTCTTTTGAGCATTTTCCCCTTTTCTCTGAGAGAAGAACAGAGGAATATCTACTTAGCCTGGTAAATAATGACCTGGATGAGTTGTCTGAGTAGGATTATCATCAAATTGTGTCTGATTCTGCAAAAGAGTTTGAAACCCCTGGGCTACACAAAGCCAACACCACACTAAACCTACAAATGAACATTGTTTTCACCCCAGTAAGCAATTGCTTTTGATTTTACTGCAAGAGCGAGTATCTCACCTGTGGCTGGCTGAGAGCTCTTCTCTTGAGGGAAGGGCCCCTCACTCTTCTCCTCTCTCTGTGCTGGGGAGCTAGCCGGGCTAATCACCTCGATGGCACCACCACTTTGTGCCTCGTAACGGCTAGATGTTACTGGAGGATAGCGAGAAAAAAAAACATTAAATCTTTGTACCCAATAACAAAGAAAATTAAATCAGAAACCATGTACACTAATCATTTCAACAAGGTACAAAAAGGCTGCTTTGCATATGGGATTTTTTGTGGAATTCACACATTTCTCATCCTCAAACATATAAAATGTTTTTTATATCAATCATCATGTGAATGGGCTAATTCATAAATTATTACTGATTAATTCATTTTCTCTCCTTATTGTATATATTTTGGATGTAAAGTGTGGGTAAGACATGATTCTAGATGGTTCAGTAATGCAGTAATCACTCACAGCTGCCAGAGGAGTCTGAGCTCTGTGAGCCCCTTGCCCGGGAATCTTTGTCTGAGGCAATCTGGCGCGTGATGATGACGTCGATGAAGTTGGCAGCGGTGATGGTGGTCTTGCCGTGTGCGCGGAGTTCTTCCTCTATGCGGGACTTTGTTGGTGGGGGTTTCTCTTTGTCACCTCCACCTCCACCATCTGTGTATACAGGGAGTGACTGTTTCCCGCTCTGATGTGGCATGGCTCCAAAAGGAGACTGCATGGAGCGACGCTCAGCTTCCTGCTGCTCGATTGCAGCCCGCCGTGCAGCACTCATATCGTTGTCTCGGGGACTGGGACCCTCGTGCTTGCCTTCCTTGGCCTTGGCCACATCCATCTGAGGTGCAGAGGCAGCGGCATCCACCAGGGCAGCCAGCGCGTCTGCGGCAGTGTTGTAGCGAGAGTTGACCTGGGCTGTGGGCACTGATGAGGGCATCTGCCTACTCAGAGGTCAAAGAGCAAAAGCAGGATTCAGTTTACCGTTGCCAATAAACGTTTAAAATGGGTAAAAACAAAACAACAGAAACATAGAACACAACAATATGAATAATAATATTGTGGTTCCCAACCCCAGTTCTGGACTACCCTCTAATAAAAGCACAATTTAGTATTTTCACAAATAAGTACGTTTTGTGAATACTGACAAGGCATTCGGAAGAAGCGTATTATGTCCACAAATATAGCTATAAAAAAAAACTTAGTTAAACGTAAACATCTTCTTTAGGGTCAAAATTTAGCAAATATCAATGTGAATAATTGTGATTGACTACACATAATGATGACCATGTATAATTACCAATGATTACTTGATGGCCATTGAAAATAAAAAATGAAAAGGTCTCACATCAGGGCCAAACATACAGGTGACCAAATATTAAATGTTAAACATGCCATAAGAGGATTCAAAAGAATATTGACCCAGATACTTTCACCTTAAAAACAACTGCACTAAAGTGTAAGGTGGGGTAATGTATGTGTACTGTTGAGCCTACATCAGAGGGGTGATCACGCTCTTGGTGCCCTGGAAGATGCTGGGTCTCTGCTGGACCACACCCTCCTGTGACCTCATCGAAGGGGAGGGGGAACGCAGGAAACCACGGCTACCGGGCCGGCCAGGTTGCTCTGCAGCTAAATCACCACACACACGTTCACAGTCTAATCCTTAAATATACAGAACTTAATACAACAAACTAATAAGCAACAAACCTGTGACTCTGACATTACCGTGAAGCAGATGAGAGAATATCTACATTTTGTGGTGTTATTTAATGTTCTCACCTCCGCGCATGTATTCGTTACGCTCTCTCTCACGCTCCCTCTCTCGTTCCCGCTCTCTCTCCCGCTGCTCCCTCTCTCGCTCCTTTTCTCTCTCTTTCTCTCGCTCTCTGTGCTCGCGATCCCTCTCCCTCTCTCGTTCTCGCTCCCTCTCCCTCTCGACACTGGCTACCAGGTGGGCAGGGTGTCCTGTGAGAAAGGAACACACACACGCATGCGCACACACACACACACAAACAAAAAACACAGGATAGTGGTCATAAACTCATATCCTACAAAACTCAAATTAGGAAAAAGGATCAAATGTTTCCTTGCTGTAAAGTCAAGCTGGAAAAAAATGTAACAAAGTAGTGTGTAAGCACTGTTTAAAACCCACTAGCACAACAAGGGCTGCTGTGAAAGAGGCTTTGCTGGAACAGGCAGAAGAAAGACAAACAGCATATGAGCGTCTCCACTGAAGGGTACAGTAAAGAAGGCTGCATAATACAGTACACATTCAGTTTTACCGCAAAACTAGAAAGCACCGATGGAAACCCATGCACATATTGAAACTTCATATCATAAAAGGTGAAATGGGATCACTCTGTTAATCTGTTCATGCTTTTAGTTGTAGGCTAAAGTACCAATGAATGCCAAAAAGCGAAAAATGATCACTTCTACTAGGCGATTTTTGCCTTTATGCACTTTATATATGTATATTCGCATGGGGAAGGACTGTACTGGAAGATGTCAATGTCAAGTAATTAGAATTTGACAGATTTGTCATCAGAGGTTTCCTACCACAGTGTCTCACAAACCAAAGTGTCTTTATTTAGCTTGACATACTACCAGCGAGCAAGTTAGCCAGCACTTCAAAACCACCCCTTAACTGTGGTGAAATGACGGTCAAGCATAGCCTTAACAAAAAAGCATACCAAGATCATGAGCGAAACTGGACTTTATAGAGCAGCTCTCTCTCCTCTACCAAGAATGGATGTCCAGGCTTGCTCCTTTTCTCTCTCTTTCTCTCGCTCCGTCTCCCTCTTGACACTGGCTACCACTGGTCCAGCTTTTCTGCATAATTTGTTTGGTAACTGGATTCATAAGAGCTTGGAAATGCTTACTATGATTTGTTGTTTATAACAGCCATCTAGTTACAGTGCTGCAATGATGATGTCTGGTCCACTGCACAAACTGCTGCTCAACTTTTATGAGTCTTTAAGACTTCCCACCACAGATACTATGGCTGCTAGTGATGTCTGATTTGGCACAAAGTGTGACCTCTCCCAGAAAATAAAGGCTTAAAAAAATCCTGTTTCCATGGCTGTCACTGTCGAACACCCACGCCACACAGTCCGAGAATTCTAGAGCTTTTACTCTGCTTGAAACATGGATTAAATGTGAATGAAATTACTGCTGGAGAGCTTGAACAAACATGCTAACATAATTAATGGCTGCTGGTAGCCACCATTCAGAAGGATGTCATTAATGGAACGCTAACTTATTTCTATTTGGTTTGGTTCACTGCTAGCAGCATTTTTTGACTGAACAGTTCTTGTGAACACTGGACAGTGCATTTCAGCAGCCCTAAAAATCGAGTTCATAATATTTACTGCGACAACATTTTGGGAGGCCCTTAAGACAAACACTGAGACTGGGCTGACATTTTTGTTAGTAAACCAATTGAAAAGGAAAAAGTATGACTACGTTCATGCTGTAGTGTGTACAATTAAAATATGAAACTAAATCATTCCATTTGAGTTCAAATAAAATACCTTTCATTTCAAAATTCATTGCAAGATCTAACATCAACACCATAAGCATTTGGCATCAAGTCTTTAAACAAGATACAGTGGCAATAATAAACCCATTTAAACCCAATAATAAAGGTGAAGCCATGGTAAGTGAAGCGAATGTCAGTCATCAGAAACCAGACCAAGCCCTTATAATCCCAACACCCTGATTGAGATCGCAGAGACAGAGTTGTAGTGACCCGTAAATACAGATCTAGGAGCAGCTTTATATGGCCTTGCACCAGTCTGAATCATCTGGAGGCGACCAATCGAGCTGATTCTAGAACAGTATCGCAGGGCTTTTATTCACCACAGCATCTGGAGTTGAAGGAAGCAGCGAGGCTGACTTCAGGAGCAGTTAGAGGGGCAGGAGCAGTCAGGAGGCAGAGCAGAAACAGCATGTGAAGATGACCTAGGTCAGGCGGTACATACACAGCAGGGGCATTCAGGAAGGGTCAGGTTTGGGAGTGTAGACTGGGGGTGGGGTCCTCACCTGGAGATATGGAGGCTGGGTTGAAAACCCTAGGAGGAAAAGGGGGCTGAGGTCCGGGGATGTACGTGATGCGGTCCAGGGTAGGGGAACCTGTCCCCCCAGGTTGAGGCAACAGGATGGTGGGAGGCATCTGGGCTAGATCAATTATACCTTTTACAGACAGAAGCAAAGGGCCAGAGGGTGAGCAATCACAACCAGGGTCACCAGGTTAACTTCCACTAAAGAGCCAACACCCTCGACTGAGCTTCTCAAAGCTTATAAAAACAAAGCAGCCGTCTGGACTAGAATCAGGCTTTCAAATTTGGAGTGAAGAATGATTTATTGATCCTAATACAAATTGATGCAAGATTTTTTCCATTACAGAAATCAGGTAGGGCTGAAAGCTGATCAAAAGTAGTACTAATGCTGCAAGCGTCACATCATTAATAATAACACAAAATTGTTATTAGTTAGTTAGTGTCTGGGGTTACATAGGGTGCAGTGTGGAATAGTGGTTCAGGCATCAATCAAATCCACTCTTGAGTAACTGCACCCATACTTTTGGTCATTTTTAATATAAAAATACTATACACTGCATATTATAGACCAGCAAAAAATGATTCATTTAATTTAATACACCATGAATCACAGTGTATTAAACAAAATCATACAGAAATAGGATACTAAATAAAATAAATGTCAGTTTTGCATGATACTGCAGCTGATATAAGTAACAGCCTCAGCCCTAGACTCAGATATGATTCCAATTTGAAAGGACTGATTTTCCACTTTTTTTTGTCCTTAGGGTCATTTGCTTCTGGTCGTCTGGAAAAGGTTACCACTAGTTCACACGAGCACAAGGTCTACAAACTACACCCATTCCTCTCTGAACACGGAGCCTGCTCACCTCTGGCTCCTGGAGGGTACGGGATGGCAAGCTGCTGTTCCCGTGGCGACAGTCCTCTGGCAACATCGGGCCGCGGAATGACCTGCATCTGCTGAGAGGTGATGTAGTCATTCAGGATGGTCTGCCGCGTGTTCTCCATGGTGTACAGCTGGTAGGTGTTGGGGTAACCGGTCGGGGACGGCTGACGCTGGAACATGTACGCCGCTGCAGGAGGAAAGCATAAGAGGTTAATATATATAAGGTATGTGCTGATGTCAATTGACAAGCCCATGCTTTGAACACAGAGGCCAGAGAGGAAATTCTAGATTATCTATTAGACACAACTGGTCTCATCACATTTCATAAAGAAAATTTACTTTTCACTTTAAGTAAAAGTGGCCATTACTACCACATGTGAACACACCACAGCACTCAGTGTGAACAATGTGAAATTCTTCTCTGCATTGAATCCATTCACCCGAGTGAAGCAGGGGTCAGTCGGTGACACAACGCCCGCAGAGCAGTGTGTGGGGGCCGTATTTTGCTCAAGGGTACCTCAGTGATTCCACAACCTTCCGATCACAAGGACAACTCCCTAACCACCAGGCCATCGGCTGCCCCTAAAAACTTCTGCTCACAGCAGGGTCTCGAACCAGTGCCTTTTCTGTCTCATTCAGCGTGCCACATTTTACCACCGAACTGCCGCGGGGGGGTGTCATATCACAGATTTTTGTAATTACAGAGACAAAGAGGCTTGTGCTGGAGGTAGCAGAGCACAATTTCAAAATTTCTATTCCTACTATATTGTGTGTATTACCTGGGTCAAGAACACGATGGTGGAATAGATTGGGGTCCAGATGAGGAGGCAGATGGGCTCGGTACACTTCGCCAGCCACCACAGGCCTATGGTCAAAGGGGCTGTGCGAGGCCAGTGGGTCACTCCCGGATATGGGAGACTTGGCTGGGACGCTGTCTCTCTGAGTTGGGGTCAGTGTGCTTTTCCTCTCGTGAGGCACAGGCTTGCCTGCAGTTATTCCTCCTAACAAACAGAGGACACCTACACATGAATCAACAATTCTTTGTCCTTCTACCTGAATTTCACTCAGTGGGCACCAAGAACCATATGAGACAAAAAACAAATTACGAGTGAGGATATTTTTTTTTTTTTTTTGAGGAAAGTGAAGGAGAGTGCCCTACCCTCCTGTGCCCGCAGCAGGGGCGATCCCCTTGAGATAGAGCTTGTGGTGTAGTTGGGGGTCCTGCGGGCATTGGCGTCTTCATACATGCCAGGACTGAGCTGTGACTTGTTGGCCTCCTGGTGTGTGGAGCGCAGTACTGAAGTGGAGTTGACCACAGATGTGTGGCGCACTCGCTCTGCAGCCTTGGCATCCTCGTACTTCATGCGTTCACGTTCAGCTGCCTCCATGGCTGGATGAGGCAACTTCCCTGGGCTGGTGAGGAGGGACTTTACGTTGTGTTTGATGGCCGACTGATTTACAGAACTGCTCTCATACTTCAGAGGTATGCCCTAAAGAAATATAAAGAGAGAAAGTTAGAGGAACTGTGCTTTGGGCTACAAAACAGTCCTACACTTTTCCAAAAAAGCCTGGGCACCAAAATACAAATGAAATATCCATACAAATTTTTAGCACCTCAGTAATGAACTTGTGAGGTATTTTCAATACATTTATCAGCTGTTTTTCATTCCAAAGTGTAAAAAAAAACACTTTGAACAACTGCTATTTATGTCCACTGGGTGGCAGTCTATGCTATTTACATTTAGCCATAAGTTCATTACAGTACAAATCAACAGATGGGAGTTTGCTAGCTGGCTATTTAAGAGGTCTAAAGGGTGGAATTTGTTTGGCTTTCTTAGATCATATATAATGCAGAGCAATGTTATTTTGAAAGCATACCAACTGTCTGTGGCTAGCAAAACAAGCAATGCTGCTGAAATTGAACGGAATTAGCAACAGGAAAATAGAAGGGTGATAACATATACAGCCACTCCAGTCTTACCTGGGTAATGGATCCTTCCAGGACAGGGGTCTTACGGCTATCCTGTGCCTCCTTACGAGGTATCTCATGAATGGAGCGGCCCATCTCTTTAATGGTGTTCACGCCCTCATAGGGCTTGCCCTTGGTGATACCCCCTTCGAATGAACGAATAGGTGGACTCTCCCTCTTAATCTGTTTGCCATACTTGGCTTCATCGTAAGCTTCAGCAGAGGCACGTGGTGTCCCTGAAAGGAGGAACATAAGACATTGAAGGATGGTGGATGATCATGAAGACATACTGCTTTATATAATAGCGACTGATATATTAGTCTGTAACTTCTATGTTTATGTACAGTGTACACTGGAGCCATATTTTTAAGAATAACTTAAAACAGTTAAACAAAAAGAAAGTAGTTCCTACTCCTATTAAATGACCTGTGCATGTCCCTTGGATCTCTTTTGGTAGGAACTAACCACTGCATACCTTACAACCCATAAGACCTGTCACTGTGGATCAGCTTTGGCCCAGTCATAAAGCCTAACGTTTTAGCCCTTAATAAAGTCACTCAAAATCCTTCCGCTTGCCTATTTTTCTTGCTTCCAATACACCGGCTTGGAGAATTGCCTGTTCAACTTGCTGTCTAATACATCGTACCTTGTTACAGGTGCTACTGTAACAAGATCATCGATGCTATTCACTTCACTTTTCAGTGATTGTAATGGTGCAGCTCATTAGTGTATTTTGTTTATAAAACTGTACTTGACAATGTGTGACAACGTTTGAGTGGGATTTTTTTGCCAGAAGAGTGAAAGGGGTGCCCTACCACCTTGCATGATTGATCCTGCGAGAATTTGCCTGTCCTTAGAATCAGCATGTGGACTGTCTCTGGGCTGTGCTCTGCTAATCAAGCCTTTAAAAAGGGACAAAAGCAAGGTTAATACACACCCAGATTACTTATTATTGAACAATTACTGAACAAAGTCCGCTCTGCATGCAATCGTCCTTACCTTCATAAGGTGCCTCCCGTGCAGGGTGCCCTCTGTCCATCATCTCATATGTACGTTTAAGCTCATGACCTGTCCTTGGGCTTCTAGTACCGTCTCTGGGGTTCTTAATAGCTGTGAGCACAAAAATGTAAAAAAAAATAAAAAAAAACAAAGAAAAACTTTTTGAAATAGTTTTCCTGAAACAACCAAAATCTGGTATTGGTAGAAATACCACAAGTTTAACAGAAATAACATGTCTTCAAAATAGCTTACCACGCTTTCTACCTAAGCTAGTTAGATTTTAATAAACAGAACTTCTCAATAAGTTGTCACCAAACCCATGTTTTCTACTTATTAAGAAATTTCAAAATGCCACCACGCACAAGAGGGAAATCGGTTTAGAATGAGCCTTCCTGTTTTTTTCTCCTGTTTGAGTTCTGTGACTTCACCAAATTGGACTCATTAGCTACATGAACCTGTCATTCTGTCAGGAGCTTTAGTGCACAAAGCACTTCAAGCAGCTGTTTTTTTAAGATGGGAGATTAGAGTACAGACCAGATCTCAGAGTGCCATGTCTCACCATCATAAGAGATTAGGTGTCCACTCTTGCTCTCATAGATAACATGGCCCTTGGACAGCGCCTCGGCCCGGCTCTTCTCTGGGCTGGTCAGGTCCTCCGCGGCCAGCTTAGCGATGGTGCCCTTCAACAGGTCTGCTGCTATGCTGGACTGGGGCAAAGCAGGGGTGCCCTGAACACAGAAAATTAGATATGGGAGCAAAATAAGCAAGTGAGGCAGAGAGACTAGCATTAGTGAAACAGAGCATTAGTGAAACAGGCACTAAGAACCACAAGACACAAAGGCTTTTAGTTGTCCTTCCCCTCCACCACCCCACCACCATATCTGAAACAAGAATGAAATGTATGTACATGTGTAATGGAGCCTCCTCTGAAGGGAAGTCCTTCCGAGCCTTTTCCTGCAGGGCCTCTGGACAGGTCCTGGATGGCAGGCATTGGCCCTCCTGCAGATTAGCAAAGACAAGAAAGGGAAAGATGTATTTACGAGACAGATCAGAGTCAACCCAGAACCCGCCAGCAGGACAGAAACCAATTATAGTGTATATTCAAGAATATATATGAAGCTTTACAGGTTAGCATATACACAGGCCAAGGAACCATATTATTACAGCTTAGAATTTTTACTTTTCCATCTATATTTCTATTTTATCTTGAATTACATTCCAAAAATAAATATCTCACACCCTGACGGGTAACAATGATTATAAACTACAAACACCTCATAAACTGTACAGTGAAATTACTAATACATAATTAAATAAACACAATGATAAGATGAATATGGACCAGAAATCACAGAAACAAAGTATGTCAAAGCAGAAGAGCTAACAGGCTGGAGGAGCCTTTTAGAGGAGGGTGATTTGTGGAGGCTCATTTTAGCCAGTTCTTTCTCACCAGCATGGGACATTCTCTCAGGCTGGTGTTAACATTACCAAGCGTGCAAGATGCAGAGATGGCCCTTTTGCTACCCTATCTCGCAAAGACAGGAACGACTTTTTATTTCAAAAGAGAGGATTCCTCTGTGTATCTTATAAGACTGTTTTAGAGTATTCCAGAAACAGTGCCAGTATTCAAGTGTGTTACCTCGGACCACCCCTTCATACTGCGCCCTGGAAAGCAGCCCTTCAGCCTGAGCCGCCTGCCCACGTGGGGAACACTCCTCCTGCTTTATGTAGGACACTAATGGGGGAAAGAGAGACACAAAATTCAAGATTCAAGTCTCTTTAATGCTATGTGCAACAAATACAATGGAATGTTTACTTTAAATCATTCTAAACAATAATAAATACTATGATATACCATAAAAATGACTTTGAATAATGGGATTGGCCAATATTAAGGTTTCTACATCTACTCTTACAGTGTTACTGGCTTTTTTAAATGATCTGTGATGCAATGATCATATCACCAATGCCCTAATTACATGTCTGAAAAAAAGAATACTTAACATAGTCTGTCTAAAACAAAAGAAGAAAAATGCAGCACCATGTGCCTCCACTGTCCCACTCCCGCCCGCCGCCTGTCTCTTACCAGGCTTGGCAGGGTCCTGTTGTCTTGGCAGGCCGAGTGAGATGGATCCTCCAGCACTCTTAGGCCCCTCTGGCCCGTACATGGCATGCGTGTGCGATGGCAAATACGTGCCCGGTGTTCCCTATGGGAGCGAGAACAGCGAGGAATCAGAATACCAGGAAAATATCGTCACAACCCTGCCCCTCTGACATCGGAGAGGATGCTGAATAGTGACTATCTGATATGTACTCTTCCTTGCTGGAGTGGTCCAGGCAGATGAACAAATCGCTTATAATTTCAGTGGGTGAAAACAGAAAGGAAATGAAAATTCCTACTACTAAATAAGCAATTTTAAGCCAAGTACTTCACATGAACTCAAAATGGCATTTGATAATTAGGCCTTTAGTAAAGGGCCACTGTTTTTTTTGTGTTTTTTTTCTGCTCCCCTGACATACCTGTAAGATCGATCCTCCTTGGATGAAAGCAGGCTTGTCTGAGGGCTTGGAAGTAGGAATGAGGGGAGGGGGAGACGGAATGTTGGCTGGCCTGTGGCGGGAGAAGGTCACACGCATTCCATCTGGCAGGTTTTGAACCATTTGGTTAGGGGCTGGTTTTAGGACTAAAAAAAAAAAAAAAAAAAAAAAAAAAGACATGGGTGAACGGTTAAAATCATTATTACAGTGACACAAGGTGTTCAAAAAGAAAGCTAACAGATGAAGCCAAGCATCCTGTTATACCTAAAATGGATACTAATGAGCCCCAATATAAAAAATTTGGAACAAAACGGATTCACTCAGGCCTATATCTGTAAAAGCATCCTCATTATCAAGCAAAAATGGTGGTGAAACCACAAGGTGGAGAGGTGGGAGTGGTTGGGTTTCTTTTTTTTTTGTTTGTTTGTTTGTTTCACCAGGGTTTCCGCTGCTAATATTTCATCGTGACGGCTCACATCGACAAAAGGAATTAAAAAAAAAGCCAACCAATGAATCATCCAATCCAATGTCTTGGTGACTGGCCTGGGAAAAGTGACTCTCGCCCCTTGTGCACATGTTATGGAACTCAGCAGACACTCTTATAAAGCTCTAATAAAGCTTACTTTGGTATTTTCCAAGGAAAAACAGATGAGGCAGGCAAACTGGGCAGGCATTTTATTACACAGGTGTGATAACATATTGCTCTTTTAGGTCCATGCAATCTTATTCCAATTCTCTTCCCATTCAGTTCAGCCTTTCAATAACTATTATACTGCAACCTGAGATTATCTGCATACTTCATTGCTAACTAAGGAAAAATGACTACTACTAATGGAATACACCTTTCTGTGACTGCAGCAACGTGCTGATATCTCTCACACGCTAAGAGACCCACTTCTGACAACAAACCCGGCAAGTCTCACACAGTTATTACTGACAAGCACTTGCTGAGTGTTGAGGATTTCACTTAGCAACTGCTACAAAAAGTTAAAACTGTCCCTGAAAAATAACTAGCATATATGAAATGTTATCTACTTATATTATTTCAATATTATATATGTTTAATGTAATTAAGGGTTTGTTTACCTCCACAGAGAGAGAAGGAACTGATGATAGAAGATAGAGGTCAGTGAGTTATTTTTAAAAATAACAAAGTGCAAACAGGTGCCCTATTTCTTCTACCAGACATGGGTGCAAAAATGGTGAGGAAAATATTGTCACAATATTGGTCAGAAAGTGGCTCAAGACACACGCACTCATTAATTCACACTGCCGTGTCCAGGTTTGACCAACGCACAGCTGGTCAACGAACCAGTCACTAAAAGTCTCCACTTCTTTTGCCCTATCGGCTGGGTCTACCATTCAGCTAGGTCGAAAGCATAAGCACTGAAAAAGTCGAGGTGTGAACTGTTATGCAATGTAAAACGCTCCAGCTTTTATGAGAGAACTCACTATAGAGTGTCTTGGATAATGCAGATTTTGTTTTTTAGTGCACAATTTTATAGCATCTTGTCAGCCATGGCAGATATTTTCACTTTACTGTGGAATAAAAAGGAGAAAATTCCATTCATAATGGGTCAATTATGCAAAGAACCATTACAGACCTTTCCTGTTCCAGACTAGACGTCTCATGTCTAGACTGAAGGTCAGAAGTTCATAGAGACACAGCTCAAAGGTCCAACAGCATCACCTGTTTAAACACTCTTGACCTTGATCATAGTTACGTGGAGAAATGCAAAACAACTGAGACGTTCCATTTGCTGGCTTATCTAATTTCTTTGTTTTCTGAAAAGTCCAGACAGCCAGAGTTCAGTTCCAAGAGGGGAGTTTCCAGGCCTTTGGAAGGCTGATAAGTGGAACAAGTGTGTGAGTGTGTGTTTGTGTGTGTGTGCGTGTGAAGCTGCAGAACAGTTCACATGTGCATGAGGAACCACATGACAGCAAAATGCTTTCCTTCAGAAACAGGCTCAGTCACCCAGGTTTGAAAATAGCAGAGTAACATGCAAATAGGAGGACAGAGTTCCTAGTTCTCAGTGTTCAGAGGGGTGGGTGTGTGTGTGCGCACGCCAACATAGTTACAGACAGTCACAGATAGGAAAATCATTAACTCCATGACAGCTGTACGCAGAAACTTGTGACAGGTCGGCAAATTATTAACTTTCATTTAATTCATACACAGATCAGCCACAAAATTAAAACCAACTGCCTCTTAATCACAGACCCTGACGGACCTCTGAAGGTGCGCTGTGGTGCCCAGCGAATATGGGTAGGTGTAATTACCTGGTGGGACGCTGTAGCGTGCAGGGTTGTTGGGGTCTGGTTGGGGTGACGCTTTGCTAGGCTCTCGTGGAGAAAGTCTGTAGGGTGAACCTGGTCTACCTGCTCCACCGTGCACCTCCTGCTCCATCAGCTTCATATCGTAAGACATGTAGGCAAATGGCTTACCTAAGAGAGAAGGAAAAAAAAAACACATCACTAAAACAGAACATACAAACATATCTAGTATACTTTTGCTACATTTACCTTTAGTAGCCTGAATACTCAAAGAAAGCTCCCAAGAACCTCTAATACACCCAAACTAAGCTGCAATTTTAAAGCCAAAAACAGCAAAACACAAAGCCAATGGAAGCCAGTGACTCAAATAAAGGGTGAGAAAAGCTTTGCGTGCATAATAAAGCACTTTGGGTAATGGTCATCACTATGAGAGCCTGCCCCAATGTTCCCTTTGGTTGACTGCCTCTGCCTGGCTTTTTAAACCAGCAGCCTTTCAGTGTCTGTTTTATTTTTACTCAGAGTACTCGTGTTCTGCCCTTAAAGTCACGGAAAGCCCTGTCTCTTCAGACCATCTTTCCAGATAGAGAGACACACATGCTCTCCTCCATTCCCAAAGGAGTCTGGGACAGGAAGAAGACGCCACACACAGCTCTTAGCAGTCAAAACGGAAGAGGGAATAAGGTGGCAAGGCCCAGGCATCATGGGCTGACACAGTGTTCCAGATCTTCTGATATGTTTAGAAGACACTTTTTTTAATATATATATTTCCAAAACAGAGAAAACACGACAGGCAAAAATACACAAAACCCCAACTTATAACATCCTCCTGGCCTTTGGCCAGTCATCATTTTTTCATCTTTCACTACACTCCTCTGCTCTGTCAAAACTCACTTTGGTCCTAGACTATGCAGAATCTTTAAAGGAGATTTTTTTCAATGACTGGAAAATATAGTTCATAACCTCAGCCAGAAATCTGGCTCACAGAGTCCATGCAAACACTTGCCGTCTCGATCAAGTATGGTGGGGCTTCGAGTGGTGAAACGCTGACGCCGTTCTGCTTCACTGGATTCCTGCCTCTGGTTGTCCTCCATGTGAGCAGACTCGTGCACCGCTTTGATTTGGTGCTGAAACATGGCAAAGCCACTGAGAGGAGCTCCCACAGGTACACTGCCTGGCCCGTACGGACTAGACACCTGAGGAGGGAACAATGATGGATCAGAACTACAGCCTAAGTGGACTACAGCTTCCAGTTTAAAACGTCAAGCCTGAGCAAAATCCTGATAATTATCTTCAAAATCAAAGTTTTTTCGATATCGACAATACATGCATGTTGTATTCTCAATAACAAAATAGCAAATAGTCACATTGAACGTTCCCATAATTGGTCATTTTACACATCGAGTAATTCTAATATGACTTAAAAGAAATCATCAGGAAATGCTTATAGTAACATGCAAAGTGCTGATTATCAGTATGGAATGAGTAATCACGTTAAGATTTTGGCCAAAATTGCTCAGTCCTAACCCTGTAGATTAATATTCTTGTCTATTTCAGATGTGTTTGAGATGAATGGTATGAGTTACACTTTGATGTCTTGTTTTGAACAGCCAATCAGAGCCCACAGAGCTCAATCAGAGTAATACTGATTGTGGGGATGAAGCTCAGGTCAGAGCATTGCTGTACTTGTTTCTTACATTCAGTTTGTTTGTGGGGATAGATTCTTGAGTTGGTTGAGCCAGGGTAGTTTGGAGGGGGGGGGGTTAAATCTGCCTCACTTCATACAACAAAAACTGTGGCAAATACTGTAGCAATATTTGGGCCAATCTCCTGCTAGTTAGGTTGTGAAAATAAACACCGAAGAACCACCATCATTTACTCCATGTTCAGTTACACACAATAATCAATGATCTTCTATGCTATCTGGGTGTGCCCAGGCATCAGTGCTTCATGATTGGTGCTTCCCATCCATAGTATCGTTTCTGCATGCAGATTGATTGAAGGCTTAAGTTGTTCTGTGATATGACCCCCACTGAATCATTCAGCAATTACCCAGCAATTCCCATTGATTCAAAACACTTCAGATCAGGTTGATTCAGAGCTTTTGATCCAGGCATTTATCTTTTTATTTTTCCTGGCAAAGCTCAGCTGGCCTGGACTCACATGGTGGGGCAGTTGGGCTGAGGGAGATCGGGTTTGGGCCCTGGCTCTGGCTCCGAGCCTCTCCCAGTCCCTGGGCCTGGCCAAGGGTGCATATCTGGTAGGTAAGTGGAACATGGAGCTAGGGGGACTGACCATAGGGGGGATGTTGGCGGCCCGCTGCTGGAGCTGCTGCATGCTGAGCTGGGCCTGCTTAGCTGAGGAGACTAGCACAGATGCACTGGTGGGACCTCCGAGCAGTGATGGCTTCTCCAGAGAATAAATTCTATGGGGCGAGGAGAGAGAGAGACAGAGACAGAGAGACAGAGAGACAGAGAGACAGAGAGAGAGAGAGAGAGAGAGAGAGAGAGAGAGAGAGAGAGAGAGACAGAGAATATGCCAAAAAGAATCAAGACTTCAGGGGAAAAATTAAATATTGAATATTCAACCAATTATAATTATTTAAAAACAAAAATCAGTTCCTCTGAATTGTTTTACTTGGCTGTGAATGAACTTTGAGGGAAGGCATGCAGGCCTTTCTTCACCATAAAACAACTCATTCCTTTAGAAAAACTCATTACATTGAAAAATTGAATTGTTTGTAATTGAATCAGCTGCCCTTAATGGCTGTGACTTGTGGGGTCTGCTTACAAGTCAGGAATTCATCAAGTGTGACACCTGCATGTAGAGTTTTGTAAAGGAATTCTATAGGTGCACAAGAGCACCACAAACGATGTAGGCAGAGAAGAATTATTTCCATTTATAAAAATACCAAAAATGCAAAAATGTCGTTCTAAATCTCTGAGCTGTGCACAGAAAACCACTCCCTCACTCAGCTGATCTGAAGACCAGTTCAGTAACACACACCTTTTCACAGGCTGAGGACCAGAACACAGCAGCAAACCTAATTAGAATCAAACAAAAACAAAACACAACATCAACTCATTCAGGCTCTCTCCCACAAACGCACAAAATTACAAACTTTGCCATGTATGCACACACACGACCCCCATACGCACGCACACACGACTCTCTTCCTCAGTCATAGTCATAATTCTCCTCCATCAGTCTCTCACTGTGAGTGCGTGTGTGTTGGGGGAATTCATTCAGCAGCACATCTCAGGCCTTCAGCCTTCCCGCTATCCCTCCCCTCCCTGTTGCTCCCTCCATCACCCCAGCAGTGTCACAGCAGATATGTAGCTCTGTATGTCTAAAGCAGCCTAATGCAGCACTCTGAAATACATTACAGCCAATCCCAGCCCCTTCGCCTTCATTACACCAATATAACATCACTTCAAATGCTAATTCCAGTGGATTCAGACAAACACAGTAAAGCCCTAAAGGGCACATCCTCTAGGCAGCCAATCAGAGCCCCGACCCCAGCATGAGCACTTGATTAGGAGAGAGTGAGGCTGTAAATTAACAGACGAGCCGGTGACACTCCTGTAAAGCAGCACCTCTCCAAGTCACTCAATTTATCAATCTCACTCCATCACTGTCTCCTCTCTCAGAGGCGACATTACAGCGTGTGCAGTTCAGCTGTGCCTTATGACATTTTTTCTTATTTAGCATACAGTACTGTGCAAAGGTCTTAGGCAACTATGCAAAGCCATTTTTCTCAGTGTGTGACAAAATGTCCCTCTGCCAGCAAAGTTAACATTAGAATGAATACAAACAAACAACAAAGCAGTAAAAAATATCCAGATCTGTTCTGTTCGTAAAAAAAAAAAAAAGTAGTTGACATTGTGTGAGCTGGAGAGGAGAACAAAGGGTTCGGCTCCAGATTCCTCCTCGGTTCCTCCAGCCGTTGTTTGGATTCGTGAAACTCCATCAGCGGCTCCTGATTTAATTTAATGAAGGACTGACTGAGTCAAAACAGGTTTTTGATGGAAACTGCAAGTAATACTGGGCTTCCACAAGAAACACATGGATGTTCAAAAATGTTCAAAAGAATGAAATTTAGTATAAAAGTGTGGAAAATGGGACGCAGCTACAGATGTGTAGACACCCATTTGAGATGGAGCCCTTGTGCAGATAATATCTGCCCTTCTTACCTGCGAAAGCCTTCGAGATGTGGTCCTTCTTCCATTCCCAGGGTTGGTCGTACTCATCTGCGGGCCTCTCGTCGTCCTGTGGCAGTCTGCCCTCTCTGCCCTCTTCAGTCGTCTCTGTGGGCCCGGAGCCCTGCTCCTCGTATGGAGTGTCATACAGCTGCACCTCCCCTCTGCCCCGGCCTCCGGCTCGCCTCTGCAGCTCTGAGAGAATACATTTATCACATAAAACGTCACTGCAGTATATGGCCTGCCTTAGTATTTCCCAATCTAGGGCAGGCCATATATTTAACCCAGCTCCAACTCTCCCTCAACCAAGCCATTAAAACAGTGAATACCTGGTACCGGGCTTCAGCAAAAATGTGGTCTCTGCTTTGAGTACATATAATATAAAGTGTACAGGTACTACGGCTGCACAGTGTAATGTTTTGTTAAGTGGTTTCTGAAACACTCTCTGCAGTACTGATATCAGGTGATGTTTATACCAGTCTCCAGACGTTCCAGATGACTGCTCTGTGTGCAGTCACGCGATCCAACAAGTGAAAATACTTTCAGTCTAAATAATTCATGCCAGCGTAGAGCCCAGCACAATATAAAGCTGTACATTCACAATATTTATTTTTCTCATATAGCGTAGCCCTAACTAATGCTGCACCACACAGTAATCATTATTTTATTATTATTATTACTATTATTATTAAACTGCAGGTTTATTCAGTTGTTGATCCTAAGATTTATTATGGAGTAACTTCTAAAAACCAATAAAAATGCACTGTGAGGTTTATGACACTACACGTTTTTGAAGTTTGAGACAATACGATTTTACAGTTTTATTGAGTGGCTTTCAGAATCTCAGTGGCTTTTAATGGATTTATGCATTAATACAGAATTTTACGACTTTAAAATATGGCTCAGTCAATCAGATTTTAGGACCTATCTGGAACTATAAACTGTGTTTTATGTATACTCATGCTCTCCTCATATTACATATATATATACACATATACACATACATATATATATATATATATATACGCGCACACACACACACACACATATGCTCGCATTACATTTTGTATGAGGGTATGAAACTGTTTAGCGTGACAAATATGCATAAACGATGAAATCATATATTTCATGGAACTCTACATGTACATTACAATGCTATAAGAGTGAGGAGCTTTTATGAGGTTAAGCAACTAAGGTTGTTTCTTGCAGTGGCTACAGTCTGAATGAAGGAATATAACAGGGTCTTAGAAAATAAATAAAAACAAACAACAGCATGCACCCACAGCTGCAGGGCAAGCAGCAACATTTATTCATTAGAATGGATGGAGATGGGTTGCGAGGAGAAAAACAAGACGTAACGTGAAATCGATATGTTTCCCCCCTTGCCCAGCTGGGCTCTCTCACTGGGCGACATTAATTATGAAAATGTGTGCTGAGGAGTGGCGGGGCACAAATTTGAAGGGGAGACAAATTGTGTTTGCACAGCTTGGCAGAAGCTCAGGATTTCATATGGAGGGGCTTAACAAAACCCTTGTGATGGAAAGAGAAAGGGGGAAAGGGAGAGAAATGCAAGGGGGGAAAGAGATGGAGAGAGATAAGATCATCAGTTCTGATCTTGAGTTTTAATGTCTCATCTCTCACACTAGACAAATTTGTATTTCCATTTCACTCCACAAATGGGATCCAATCATCAAAAGAAATAAAGTGCTTTCCATCACGGATGAGTCTGATGTGGACGCATTTTGCCAGAACAAAAAACACTTCACATAACTGTGAGAAAATTCACAGGAAAAGATGAAAGCCTCCTTTTCTGACCTCTACTTAACTTCCCGTGGGGCCCATTTGAAACAGCAATGTGCTCTATATCACACAGTCAGTGTATGTGTGTGTATACACACACACACACACACACACACACATTTATATATATTTATACACATACACATGTATATACACATACCCGCACATCATTTATTTCAAGCAGTTTGGTTATGGTTTCTTTTTAGATATTTCAAATATTTTGAAGGAAAAAAAACTGAACTATTACGCTCTATCAGGCATTTAATGAAGCATTTTGTACATAATTTAAATGCCTACAGGTACTGTGACACTCCAGCCATTATCGCCCACCCTCAGTGTCTCCTGCACTTTCAGCTACTAGCCTGCAGCCAAACACCTCGAGATCTGAATTTTTTTGACAGAGAAGATAAATCACCTCGGATCCACGCTTGTGAGACGGAGTGGGGAAAGGCCAGATGAAGAAAAAAACTGAAGGCCCACGATCAGGGGCAAGGCAAACTTTAACCTTCAAACGTCTCTCTTGTGGTGGGCTCCCCAGCTGTCTCCATAGCGACAGCGGAGGCCTCAGGGGGACGGACCCCGAGGTGAGGGGGAGGGGGGCGGCAGCATGTTGACGTTAAGAGCCTCCGACAGGAGAGAAGGGGCTGAGAGATTCCACTGTACCTCAGCGCTGACACTTATTAACAGATAAGGATGACACACAGAGATGGAATCAGAGCGCAGACTTTAACTGGTCAGAGGGGGCTTCAGGTGAGGCTGAGGACTCAAATAAAGAGCCAGGATTAGATATCTGCAAAACATGCACTGAATATCCAAACCTGTTTAACTCTGAGCAGTGCTGCTGAAAGAGCTGCTCCCACTGCATGAAGGTTTACCTTAAAGTCCAGCAAATAAAAACACATTTTCTCTGACTTCAAATTAAGTCAAACAGGTCAAGAAAGTCAACAGCTGACTTTTGCACGAGTCAGAAGGGCCACTGATTAGTAGGGATGCATAATATATCAATGGCTGATATACTGCTTGCCAGTAAGAGAAAACTACACCAATACATTAATCTAAGTTAATCTAACAGTTAAATTAAGGCTAATCACAATGGTAACTTGTTATCCTATGTGTCTCAGCTGAGTTGAGAGAGAGAATTATTCTATTCATTAGCGCTAGACAGCAACTGTTACCTCAAGAGAAGAGACATGTTTAGTTCATTTTTTTTTTAATGGGAAAATGTATAGTTTGTGTTGTTTGTTTTTTATGCTTCTTTGTATCTAACAGAAAAAAAACATATACCAGCAATTTCATGGCCATTACTTTAAATCTCTTTATACAACAGCTTGTTAAGTGCGTTAAAAGCCTCCCTGGTGATCTGACCAGATTTGACCCTGAACAGCACTCCAATAAGCAAGCAAACAATCCACTGGGACACTTAGTAATAAATGGAGCATATCAATTAGATTAGGGATCAAATTATCCCAGCATAATATTTTTAGCTACCATCTGACATTAGGGCTCTGGGTATCTGGCTTTTGTTTGGACAAATACTTCCAAACAGTAAGGAGAAGCTGCATGTATCGTGAGTGGACAGGGCCTGGATGTGGAACAATGCTGCATCTAACGTGGCACGTCTATGCAGGCTTTTAACAGAGACCTTCTCCAGACTGGAGAAAACACAGAAAGGACGAACACACACTTAATCTCTCATTCACGCTCACTAACCCAGACCCTCTAGAGACATGGCGGAACACCCTGTAATGAATGAGCAGATCTGAACGAGGACAGACCACAGTGAACTACAAGGCACTAAAATGACATGAATAGTGTTACACTGAGGATGTTTTGTTTTGCAGAATAACAAAGAACATATGAACTTTGTGATACTCATTTCCAGAGCCAATTTAAGTTATAAAATTTAGCTTAATATATTGGGGGAAAAATACAGCATACAGAAGATGCCATTACTTTTGTATAGTCCACACTGCATGTGTTTAATTTTATTTCAAGAAACATTCATAAACTCTAAGCCTACATGCATCACCACTCAGCATCTGCACTGCTGAATGGCAGCGTGGGCTGAAAATAAAATATTTTGTCATTTTTTATTTTAATAGTTTCCTAATGCATATCATATACTGCACATGGAAAATGTAGGCTGAACACATACTCCCTAAATGCCTCACTTCATCTCACACACAACTAGGATGCACTGCTTTGCTGAAAGCAGGCCATGTGAACACCACAAACTTGCTGACATGGCTAAAAAGCAAGATCGCTCGTGCCGTGTAGAGGTAGTATGTGTGAAACAGGCCTAAGGTACAGTCGAACTCAGTCACAAAATGGGGTGTCCAGTGCTAATCCTACCCCAGTAACCTTACTCCAGCACAATCTGCTGGCTTCCCTGCGTAAACACACCTGATTCAACTCAGCAGTTGGTCACCAGGTTCAGTAAGTGGATCTAAGCAGAGAAATCACCAAACTGTGCTGGGCCACAGGCCTCCAGGGCTGGAACTGGACACTCGAGTGATAAGGTCAAACCAACTGAAGTGTCACTAAAGTCCATCAACAGCAACATGTGATGTGTTTACAGCAAACAAACACTGAATGGAAACTCAAACAGCAGAGTGGTGGACAGAAAGGCTATTAAAACATTAGACTGACCGGTGATGACTCTCTGAGCCTCATATGGTTCCATGTAGCCATTGTTCTCGGGGGTGGTAGGGCCCTGGCGACTTTCCGACTGTGGATCCTGTCGGGCATCAAAGGGGTCTGAGTAGTCTGTGTCGCCTATCGCTGGGGCTGAGGGGACCACCTGAGACAAGCAGGACAATGGTGAGATTTCACAGTGAACTACAAAAGGGCCAAATGCTTAAGATGTGAAAAAGATCCAACACTTGTGGAGGGTTGCCTGGAGAAGGAGGGAAATGTATTGGCTTCTTCAAGTCTGCTGTAAAAAACAATTATCTACAGACCAGCCGAACCCACGCAAAACAAATGAAGGACAGGACAGTTGACAGCTCTATTATATGATTTAATACTCAAAAAATAGAATTCGGGCTAATTACAAATTATTTCTAGCCATTTTTGGGCAATTTTAATATACGGTTTTAGCATAATAAGCAACCAAGAGAGTAAAATTGTTTATCCGAAGTACTTCGTGTGCTAAATGAATACACAGATATGAGATATGGTGCACAAACTCCATTCAACTGCATTGTGCATTTGGTTGACTGCCTCATGTTATTTACATCATACAGAACATTTTGTGTTTAGAGAGAACATGGTAGGGATTTCCAAAGATGACACTGCAATTAAATCCAAGACTTTTTAATCTGTGTCTGGGGAAACCAGCTCCAAAAGTAATTTTAATAAGAAAATGATAAATAACTCTATAAAAAACTGTTTGCTCCATCGCTCTCCACAAAGCTAAAGTTAGCTTATTGCTCTCTTACTTCTTTTTGGAATTTTCTGTTCCTCTTTAAATGGATCACCATGCATCCAATGCATAGATTGCGACTGCTGCGAAATTTTAAGGTAGAACAGAAGAGTGAAATACAAAGCTAGCTTTGGCCACTTTCTGCCCGGTCAAGTAGCTGATCAACACTGAAAGCATCTGTCGTGTGGGACGATCTAGTTTCCACAAAGGACTTTATTCAAGTGATTTGTAATCACTGTTCATTATTGAGAGGTGGAACAACGGCCTCTGTACAAGGCCTCTGTACAAGGTTCGACTTGAGCGGAAAGTCCCTGCCATGTCGGGAAAAATCCCAAAACGGAGACGATGTGCAAACATAAAAATAATGGAACTCACTGCCCTAAATGACCACTCTCATAATATACATTATTCATTCTGCTGCATCACTGCCTACAGCTCATATGGGTTGTATGGTACTAATAAACAGCCCTTGAGGGAGTCCCACTCTCGTCCACGAGGCAGAAGGGGTCCAGTGGAAAGTGTTGATGAGGGTGTTAGAGGAGCATTTGTCTTTCGGCACAGCCACAGAGAGTGTGTCCGCCGTCAGCTGGCACCCTGACAACTACAAAGGCAGCCATATGGTCTCCCAAACGAGTGCACCGAGCCACAGGTTCAGAGATGCCAGCATTCAGTAAGCTGTCTCACAGCAGCAATGTGCAACAGCCTTCCATCACCATACAAAAGAACAATGGAAAATTTCATTCAGTTCATTTTTAACTGATTATTCCTCAAATATCATTTAATAACTTCCCATTTGAACCAGTGACTGTCCACAAGCAGTTATTTCCAATGGGGAGTTAGAGGAAAGGTGGCTGATGTGTGAAACATTAAGCATTTATTGAAATTGATGTGGCCACACACTACATTAAAGACCTAATGCACTAAAGGAGCTCAGTTAGAGCACAAATCAAATAGCTGGCATCCCATTTGACCGCACCGATGACCACACTTTGCCCCGAGCCAAGCTAATCAGCTCACCCATCACAGGCAGTGATTAGTGTGTGCAGTGAATCAATGTGTCCGTTTAAAGCACCTGCAGCCAGGATGTCTCTCCTAGCACAGATGTGCTAGTGTCTGTATGAGTGCACGGGTGCCATTGTGGATGCTTTACTGTGCCTGGTGTCTGATCACAGGAAAAACAATAGAGACCTTTTAGGCTCTTGTGAGAGCTCACAATGGGACCCCTCTGCATGCTTAAGCAAACTCAATCTATTATTCATGTGCCCCAGCCCACCGTACATCAGAGGGCTCCGACACCTCCGTCTCAGTTCAAAAGGGTCAAAATCCATGCAGGGATTACAAATGGATTAGCCGACACCAAGCCTTGCTGAGCATTGTAAATTCAATCCTTTCAAACCCTCCTTACTTCAACACCAGCCATCCAACCGAAGACCAGCAGCCCTTGTATATGAAAGCACTTTATGGTAGAGGTGTGCAATAAATTGATAGAACATCAATGTCACAATAAATTACACACTGATACGCTTTGCCAACTACATATGAGGTGAAAAGAGATTTCTAAGGTTTCGCAGGTTTCCATTACAATGTCCGGAGTCAAAAAGAGATTTACGGGTCATGTTTAAAGGGGCACGTCGGCCAAAATGATAAATGCTATTGCAAATATTTCTACCTGTCTCCTCCACTTGAGGGTGAGATTTGCTGACTTTAAAAGACTATGAAACCCCCCACTTGCATTGTTTTAAAGGTGGGAGGAACTTTTGAACTTTTGGGATGTACTTTTAGTTGTTTGGAACATTTTTTTCCCACTAGCTGGGCACAGCCAAATTACTATTAGAAAGCTGAACATAAAGACTATTTTGATCACAAGTCTAGATTTCTAGCAGTTGTGTGGTGTGGATTCATGCTGGGAGTTGTGGTGAGAGAATATTTATGAATGAAAACACAATAAAGAACATAACATTGTAAATTCTGTGAAACAAATAAGAGGGCGAGATATGAGGGTATGCCACAGAATGCTCCACAACATGACAACATATTAAACAATAGCTTTTCGTTCCAATCGAGCCACTTCGATTGGATGTTAGAAAGCAGAGTAGAAAAATACCACTGTATTCATTGATTTTGGATGGCACCGCTTTTTGCGATCATACCCATCAAGTCATTTCTTTTTTGTCGGTTTACGCAGCTAATTATGCTTTTTATTCCCGGTTGTACTCAGATCTTGTTCTACCTACCGGCTCTGTTGGCTCCTCTAAGGACACTGAGCTCAGAAGTATCTTGGTCCGGCCCAGATCTTGCGATTCCACCTTGATGAGCCGATGCTTAGGGGACACGGCTTTCGTATCCAAACTAGTGCCCTTCAGCACAGACCCAAATCCTCCTAGAGGGGTCTCAGCTGACCCGCTCTCATTCCTGCTTTTGCTCTCATAGTCTTCATATGGGTCCTCGAAGTCCAAGTTCTTTTGCACACGGTAAGCCTTGAGGATCTCACTCTCCGTGTAGTCCGGCTTCGGTGGCTGAGGGGGCATTCGCTTGCTGCCAAAACTCAAATAGTCCTTCAGCCACTTTGCCATCGTGGCCAATCTGAAAACAAATATCAATTCAACCAAGCACAAAACAGAAACAGCTATCATTCCAACCAAACTGTACACAGCATTCAAACCTCAAGCTTATTTAAAACAACCACGCCGAACGTGAGTCTAAAAATAAAATACATTTTTCAGTCCAGAAACGTGAAAAGTGAGGAGCATGATCCCTGGGGAAGGTTTGGCTGTGATTACATGCAGACTGTCTGTCTGTGTCTAGTACTGAAATACTGATAGCCATTCACCCCCTCCTGTAACAGTGCAAATAACATGGAGCACTGCTATTAATTTGAAAACAATATTAGCATTACAGACATCATGCCTCTGGGGAAAAAAACGTAATAATTGGACAAGTAGTTATGTTTGTAACCCTGTTTAAACAAATAGTAGTATATGGTACTTAAACGATAATGCTGTACTACAATAACATTAAAACAACAAAACAACAGGAAGACACTAAGCAGTATCTGTATAAAGAATAAATTACATACATACACACATATATATATTATATATACACACATATATACACACAATTCTTTTTGATAAGCACATATATATGTACTAAAGAGAAAGAAAAAGGGAGACAATGTGTAAAAAAAAATCACAAAAAGCCTTGCAGCTGCACAGCTCTTAGAAAAAGATCCAGTTTAAAGATCCTATATTTAAGGAAATGTGCATCACTCATGTTAATGAATAAGAATATTCAAATAGGTGAAATAACCTAATTGCTATTTGTTTGTTATGCGTGGTGCTGTTAACTGCGTCTCCGAGGAAAGAAATTCTTTGTTGCAAATAACACAATAAGTGCTAGAACTGAACTGCATGAAGCTGAATTGAGAACCAAATTGAATAAAGCTGAACTGAGTATTAAAACTGAGTGGAGCTGAACTGGGTGAAAGTGTCTGACAGTGTTGCCTGCAGCAACTGAGCGCAAAATCAAGCCATGCGAAAGGAAAACAAACTTATAAAAACACAGAAGTTGCTTCGCTGGGAAAGCAAACCTGGTGTGGACCAGCCGACCACTCAAGACTGGACTTACAGAGACAACAGCACTAATGAGCACATTCGGAAACACACTCTGACTTTTACTCACTGTTCTCACTGCAGCTCCACTCCGCTCACTTCTCCTCCACACTGCATTCGAAATCCAGGAAGGAGTTTTCCAGCAAAAAACACGACAAAGCCCTTTTTCCAGGAGCAGACAGACAACAGCCCTCTCGCTGCTGCTGAGGAACAGGAGTGTGTGTGAGCTGTGACTGTGTCTCCAGCCCCTCTGGAAAAGAGAGTAAAGCTCAAACGAGCGACCAGAGAGTGGAGGAGAGGGAGCATTTAAAGGGGAGGACATCCAGAGGTGGCCTGTTTTTTATTCAGCCGGTATTTATTACCACGAGGAGAGAGACAGAGAGAGAGAAAGACGGATAGAGCAAAAAAGAGAGAAAGAGACAGAGAGAGGGAGACAGAGAGAGAGAGAGGGAGAAAGAAAGAGAGCAAGAGAGAGAGCAATAGACAGTGAAAGAGAGAGAGAGAGAGAAAGGGGGGTGTCACTGGCGTAGCCACTCTGTTTCTGTGCCATCTAAATCTACAGCTGGCACATCAAAATATTACGTGCCAGATGTGGCAGTGAGCATGTTAAATGAGGAATAAGTTATATATGAGTTGGCACAGGCAGATTAGTAATGAATTTATGAGTAACATGGAAGAAAGCCAAGCAAATTAAAAAGTGCAGACGTGCAGTAAACCCTGTGTGTCCTGGTGTGGGGAGGGCAGGCTGTCACATTGACGTTGAGGCTAGTTGGCATGTGCCAGCTCAGGTATGTGACTGTTGTCACAAGCATATGATGTTACTGGAGCAAAAAAGAATTAAGTGTCCATTTGTCATTATCCAGCTCAAAATGTTTTCTGTATTTAATCCATTTACCAAACGAAGCAGCCGGCAGCCAGGAACACAGCGCCCGGGGAGCAGTGTGTGGGGACGGCATCTTACTCAAGGGCACATCAGTGGTGCCACAGGCAGTCCTGGGATACAAACCCATGACCTTCTGATTGCAGAGGCAACTCCCTGACCACAAGGCCACCAGCTGCCCCTGCTGTACCACATAGTTTCACATTGTAAATACTTGCAAGTGTTAAACACTGTCTACTAGGCACCTTATTATTTTACTGCTTTTACTGTTATACTACTTTTAATTTATTCTACTTGTGTTGTCTCTTATTACCATGTAAACTTGACGGGGCTCTGATTTCAAGAATTTAATTTCTGGTAATGGCGTTCCATTGTACCTGTACATGATAATAAACTTAAAACTTAAAACTGATCATAGTTAAGTGATGAATGGAACAATAGAAATAGCCCACAATGCTTTAGAATAACACCAAACCCCACACAAAATAGCAGTGTAACCCAAACCCCACACAAAATAGCAGTGTTTATATTTCCAATTGTTGTCATTCTTACCTGCCCTTACCTGCCATTTGAGCATCAGTCTCAAGACATACTATAGCTTGGAACCCAAAATACTTATATTGTTTTCAAAGTATTAAACTGATTTTTAAAACATGATGTAAACAGCAGATACACAAATAACATTTAATGAACGGTGTTTCTACTTCGACTTGAGTACAGGAGTTGTGTCCACAACTGGAAGCCGATGATTATATAATTGAAAACGATTAGTTGACTAAAGATCTTACTTGGTTTAAAGTAAAAGCTCTGTCAGGGCAGACGGACACAAGTGCACAACATGCATTAAGTTATGAATGTGCCAATTTCAGGAAATACGATGGGATGTTTGTTAGTTGAGGTATCCTTATGTATTTGATGTAATGTCTGAGAAGGCAACACTGCTCCAAACACACTGCTTACAAAAATACAACAAACATGGATCTTCGCTCACAAAACATACTTTCCTACACTAAGAAATACTGTTGTATTGACCTATAATATTCTGTGTTTATTCTTTTATATAAGCATTGCAAGCTGCTCTTCAGCTCTAATCCTGTAAACCTTAACTTCTGGCCACTTTATATTTAATCCTATTCTATTTTCATTTTGTGGTTACTTTTCTTATTATATGTTTATGCTTATTTTATATCTGTAAAACACATGAAAGTATCTCTGTGTATGATCATGTGCTATACAACTAAACTTGATTTTATTTTGAAATTAATTGAAGACATTTGCTCATTTATGTTGTGTTTTTCATTTGATCAGCAGTTGATACTTTAATTTATTGTATATTCATTTCAATTATTAGCACGCTCAGTCAGAGAGAGCCAGTTTTAAAGGCCTGTGAGAGGATTGTAACCACTATTAATGGTATGAGGATGAATTCTCTGTAAAAAAAAAAAAACCCAAAACAAAACACTTAAGTGGCTATTACATGATGACAAATCAACACATCAACTCACAAAGTATTCAGCAAAATAAAGACAGACGAGGCTGTGGGGTGCTGAAACCTGCTGTCTCCTGAAAGCCAGTTCACCAAAGTACCTGCTAATACAGCCAGAGCGTGTAAAGCGTCCCTTGAAACCATCTTTATGAGAGTCATGATCTCACTGTTTCTCCACAGGCAGATGGAGGGAAGAAGATGAGGTCATAGTACCACCCCCCCATCAAACCCACACACCCCCAACCACCCCCCTACCCCATCTCCATCAACACATCATGCCCTCACTTCTCTAAATTACCCCTTACAGACGGGGACACGTGAGCCTGGAAGAAGGAGCCTCGAGGGACAAAGGAGAGAGCAAGAGAGGCAAGAATAGGGAGGCAAATTACCCTCTTGTAGAAGAGAAAAGAAATGCAATCAGCACACACACACGCTGTACAACAGGCCCGGCTGTGTTTTATCCTCAAGCACAGTACAACTCTTAACGGTACTATCACTCTACACCCTTTTTTATTTAAAACTATAGTACTGTCTAACAGAGTAAACTCTAGACCAATAGCTAGAGCTATAACCATGTAACAGCAAAATCAAATCAAATTATCAAAAAGCAATTTTGAACAAAGTCTCTTTGAGCTTATGGTGTACAAATGCATATGTCAGTAACAGGCCAAATAACTGAGGATAAGATGCTCATATTCATGTAGTAATTTGGATGTAAAAGGTCAAATTAAACATAGTCTGCTGTTCTGTCATTTCTTACACATTTCAGATGAAGGTATCTGATAAATAACAGATCTGTGATTATGTTTTCAGGCCTCAGCAGTAAAAACCAACTTATATAGAACTGAAACGTTACGCGTGTGCCCTCTAGTGGTCGCTAGTGTGAATTACAAAAAGCACAACACCAAATAATACACTGTATGGACAAAAGTATTCTGACCAGGGCTGAGCACGTTAACGCGTTATTATCGTGTTAACGTATTATTTACTTAACGCCGACAATTATTTTATCGCGAGTTAAGGCAGATGTTTTTAAAAGCCTTTTATTTTGTAAGTTCGTTGCATTTTTGTGCTCGTGGTCAGGCGTCCTGTTACTTTTGTCCTCATATTTTGTGGACAAAAGTATTGGGACGCCTTACCATAACACCAACAGGGAATTTAATGGCACTGCATTCAGAATCAGAAAACTTTATTAATCGCGGAGGAAATTGCTTAATACTCTGATACATTGACTTTCATATGGAGTTGGTCCCTCGATGCAGCTGCTATAACGGTTCCACCCCCCATGCTTTGGACTCTTGTTTTTCTATAACAAACTAGATAAACCGTGAATGCCCTGCAGTGGCAAATAGCTTTGGTTTTATATTTGATTTGGTTACATTAATGTTTGAATTGAGTTTTACAGAAATATTTGAACTGCGGCTGTGTGACTGTGTTAAAAGGAACACTGCTGTTAAAAAAGCTCCTTATTAGTTTAAAGTGTTTGCAAACCAAATGTTACTGCACTTTTGTTCATATACCGGTACTTTAAAAATAAACGAGCAAAATACATGACCTTTTAATTCATTATTTAATTTTACGGATAACAATGTGATTAAAAATTTGTGGACACAGAACCTTTTCTATTCCAGCATGACTGTGCCCCAGTACACAAACCAAGGTCCATAAAGGCATGGCTGGTGTGGAAGAACTTGACTGGCCCACTCAGAGCCCTGACCTCAACACCATCCAACACCTTTGGGATGAACTGGAACGGAGATTGTGAGCCAGTGTCTGACCTCATAAATGCTCTACAGAATGAATGGGCACAAATTCCCACAGAAACTCCAAAATCTTATAGTGGAAGCATTTATAGCTGCAAAGGGGGGCAACTTTATTTGAAATACAGCTCATTTTTCTAATTGAGTGAAATAAATGCAATAACAAACCCCTGTGGGAGAAATAAAGAGCATACTGAAGTTATAAACAAGAATAAACAACTGTCTCCACAAAAATGGCTGGGAAAATTAACCAGTTCCCAGTCAGAAAAAAACAGGATCATCTCAAGTCTCACACTTGAACTTGCAGCTGATGAAGAGTCAGCCTCTGCTTTCTTGTGTTCTGGCACTACGGTACTTCTTTTGGTCACGTGGACACAGTTCCAGCCTGTAGGTGCTCTCCATATGTACTATGTACATGTACTTTGATGCTGATGTGTGAAAGAAGTCATTGCACTATGGCCAGAGTAAAGTTAACACTTTTGTGTCGCATCAGTGTCAAAATCAAACCTACGCCCTTGGGAAAATATACCTAAAATTGCACATAAAGGCTACACAATTGTGAACAGCTCCCCCTTGTGGAGAAACTTCACCCTGCTGAAGGTGAGTGAGGGAGTTAGCAAATAGCAAGGTCCTTTTAAAAACTGGATATCTGACAATCCTATTTACACACCAGTGTGATGTTGCTGTGGTATTCAGAAATGTGTTTAGTAGTTTTTATCGTGTGTAAATGGAAGGTAAACCAGATTTATTATGGTTTCCTTTACAGACGGCCTCCTCACAGTCTATGTGTTCAAGCTGGAGGTGGACACACCGATCACACTCTACCGTTACTCTCTCAGCGCCAGCGTACAGGCTCCATGGAGGGCACTGACCACCGGGCATGGAGACGTGCCATCCTTTCAGGTTCATATATACACATACGAACACACACACATCTACACACACGTTTCAGCATTTCACCATTAAAGCTTTTCAAAAACTTTAGGCTTAATTGCAATACTATTGTCCTCGCTTTGCTAACTAGCAGAGTATCCTGTTTATGCGTCCACTTAAATAGTTTTTTTTCCACTAAAAGCAAAATTATCACAAGAGTTGGAAGTAATGACAGACTTAATGGGATTACCATTTCAACGTCCAATATGAAAGCTTCAATTAAAGCATTATAGCTTCTTCACAAAGGCAATAATTATACAGATACTTCTGAAGAACAATGCGATTACTGAGCTTTATGTTTCAATGTGTTAAGAGAACAAACGTATCAGATAGAGCGCATTTTCAAACCTCTCCAGCACAAAAGACTGTGTTATCAGTATGGAATGATAAAGAACAGTGCAATCTGAGATGATGATGGGTAAACATGTCCTTCAGGGCAAACATTTCAGCCAGCAAGTTCATTTTACACTTTCATTTCAAATTTATGAAGAGTTGAGAAGCGGAATCTCTTTGAAGAAACGTGACATACACTGAATCCTCTTCGGCTCATTATCAACCACAGTGTTGATCAGATAGCCAGTCATTTGCAATAGGGGACAATAAGAAAGCGAGCTTTGATGGCATGGGCAAATGGGTCTGATTGGAGCTTAATGGCAGCACCACTTTGTAAAAAAACTCCATGTCTCATTATGTATGCGCAGCTGAAGACAGTAAACACTTTCGCCCAATCCAGTCATCTTTTAAAGCGCCGGTCTCCGTCCCGAGAAATGCAACATTTTTATTATAAGCTTCCACAGCGGCTCTGTTCGCCGCCAACTGTCTGCTTATGATTGTTTTGTTATCGTGGTAATAGGCTTACAGCAGTTGCCATGGCAACTTCAGCGCTCAGCTTACGGTGTGCGTGTCCCATGCCTACCACCCTCGGCCACGATGGATGATGACCTGGGGGTCATGTGACCCTCGCCACGGCTGGAAGCCGGAGTTCAGCTTCTTTGTGGCAGCAAACGAGCAGAAAGACAGCAGGTGAGGAGTGAGACGGGTTCGAAGTGAACAGGTGACTTAGAACTAAATAATGGGTACTTTAAAGGGGCCATGTTCCATACTTTTCTTGTGGTTCATTTTTTTGGTTCACTTTTGTAACTTTTGTGTAGTTTTAAGAGCCAAAAACAGTCACAATTAATTTTTAACATGAGATATATATATGTATATATATGGGCTCATGGTTGTGACATCACAGACACAACGAGTTTACAGTGATCTGGTATTTGTGGTTTCCATAAAGATTTAACTCCTTGAACTTTAAAAGCTTCAAAACGTACCGTCCACTCTCTCAAGGGTTGTTAAATGTAAATGTGTTCATGGTTGTGACATCACAGGCACGATGAATGGTCTGTTTTTTTGTGGTTTCCATGTATGGACTCTATGAGCTGGGGAGTGGAGCTTTAAACTCAAAGATAGAAAGATGTGTCTCAAAAATCTGCAAGAATCGCATGTCTTACATCATAATCATTTCTACAGAGGGAATACCATGTGTTCCAGTGTAGTTATGGTCTCTCTCTCTCTCTCTCACCCCAATCTCAGGAAGCTCTATTTTGCCCAGAACACTCTCAGCCCGTACCCCAGCCGCGTGTGTGACGCGCCCCCAGGCTGTTTGATTGGCTCTGGGCCTGACGGACCCACTAAGGGCAGTTTCTTCGCCCCCGTGCCTGCAGGTAAACCAACTGCAAACTCCCACTCACACATGAGGGAACCTATTCAAATGGGCAGCAAGTGTTGCAACTGATGCATTATTCATCGCCGGACAGCAGCATATTTGCGTAGAAGCAGTGCACTGAGGAGCCGGCAGACTGACAGAAAGCAGCGAGGGTGCAGGAGAGGAAACAACACTTCTTCAGGGATAGTCCATAAAGATACCAAAATGAAGAGTTAACTGTAAACATGCCAACATTTTCTCACAGGTTTCCACGGTAGTCTCTATAGTGTCTGAAAGACTAGAAAAAACTCCTTCTGACGGTGTATTCAAAAGGTTAGATTTTCAGGAGCTGAAAATGAAACAAAATTATTCGGCCAGGGGTGCCAAAACTTTTACACATGACTGTATGTCCCATCCTGAGTCCATGTAAGCACCCTCTGAATGAATTCATGAAGGTTTCATTGCTCCATGCGTTTTAATTTGTGCATTGATCACTAAATTGATTCCACTTGATCTCACTCTATAATTACTCCATCATTCATTCACCAGAATTAAACATCATCTGGAGCAGGGAGCGCCGCTGTGGTCCAACACGGTCCCCGTGGTTTCTTTTGAATTATTCGAATGCAGAACAAAGACACTTGATTACAGCAGGGAGCTTAATCTCTTAACAAATCTGTCAATCAGGCTTTGGTGGGAGGAGTCAGAATAGAATAGGGCCTTAATAGTTAGCTGTTGTGTTTACGATGTTGTAGGTGTGGGAGGTGTTACTGGAAACCAGTTTGCACATTCATTGCTTTCAGAATTTTGGAAGGATGTCCCACTTTGCTGGAATATTGCAATTAGGATTTGACTGCATTCAGCCATGAGAGTATAACGGCACTTTTCCATTGGCACAAGGAACCTCACTGTACCACGAACAAATGGTTTTCTGTTATAAATAAAGTGACCTGTACCCAATCTGTACTCGTGTTGTTCGACGGCAGGGCTGAAAGGAGGCCGCAGCCGGCCTGACTGCATCACTTCTTTCTGATTGGTCGAAATGGCGTCATCACAACATGAAAAGAGGCCAAAAAACAACAATGGAGCTACAAACTAACAACTGTAAAGTCAACTGGGAAGTTACTTCAGACTGATAGTAGAAGCAAGCAGGACTATCTAGCACTGCTATGGACTACAGACTCTCAGTTTTCTTCCAACAAAATTGACCTGTATGGACACTCTAAGGTCTTCTCTTGTTATTTATGCCCATAAAGACTCTTTTCTTTCTCTCTGGGTCGACCTGAGGAAGACGGGCTCCCTTTTTGAGTCTTGGTTCCTCCTGAGGGTTCTTCTTCCAGCTGAGGGAGGTTTTCGTCTCTATTTCCTTTGGAGTCTCGGACCTGGACTCTGTAAAGCTGCTTTGTGACAACTTAGTTGTAAAAAGGGCTATGTAAATAAAATTGAATTGAATTGAATAGTTTGAAGCAAAATTTCAGTGGGAGCTTTCTATGACGCGAACAAATTTATCTTTAACGCTGTGAGAAATGTGAAGGTGTACATCAGTACAGAGTTCGCTGGGTTCAGTTTTTTTAAAACAATGCAGAGAAAACTCAAACAAGACTATAAATAATAAAAGACCACAATATCAAAACTGGCTCTGACAGAAGAAGCTGCCGCTGGTGCGACTCCATGGACTGGCCATAAACTGTGGGAAGAGAATTGAGCCGCTAACGCATCAGAAACTCTGTTACCGGGTTAAAGAGTGCAGTGTGATTCAGATACAGTTCCTGTGTACTAACGGGAAAGTGCCTTTAGTGAGATCAGGTACTGATGTTCCTCCGGGAGGAAGCGGATGGAACTCAGTCACTTTAGAGCAGCCGCCCGAACCACGTAAAACAATATTAACACGGACTGGTACAGATACAACTAAAAACAAAGTGCGGAAAATTATGAAGAAGCTCCCCGAAGAGGTTTGATTTTTACTGGCTTGGTTTGCTGGCTTGTGGACTAAATTTGTACCGTATCACCTGACCGAGATGCCCAAGGTTTTTTTTTTTAAATAAAAGATCTTTCAGACTCTGATTATCAGTAAAAAATCTAGAGCACTTCTGCTGATCCACTGCTGGGGTCTTTATTCAGCACTGGACTCGGGGACCTCGGGCCGCTGACCTCGGGCCGCTGCCCTTGGCAGCACTTTTCTGTGGAGACGAAACGAGCCGTGTGTGCGCAGTTTAAAACCTGAGTCAGCAGTGGGTGCACCTTTAAGCTGAGTTCACTCTTTAGAGCCCTCTGGGCACCTTCACAGACCTGAGGGCAAAAGTTTGGGCACGCCCATCTTTGGTCAAAAGTTTGAGCGCGCCTGTCTTTGATCATAACTTTGGGAACGCTCAAATCTTTGCTCAAAAGCTCGTCTTTGGTCAAAAGTTTGGGCACGCTCAAATCTTTGCTTAAACATTTGGTTACCCTTCATCTTTGGTCAGGTTCATCTTAGCTCAAAAGTTTGGGTACCCTTAACCTTTGATCAATAGTTTGGGGTTTACTGTACTCCTCTTTGGTCAAATGGTTAGGTAGACCTACCCTTAGTGTTGGTCAAAAGTTGGATATGCTTTATCTTTTGGGCGTGCTTATCTTTGTACACTGGCCCATGCCCAGGGTTAACACTTGGTCAGGGTGAAGGTGTGGTTAGGTACGACGTATGCTTGACTTCGGCTAAAAGTTTGGGAACACTTATCTTTGGTAAAACACCATTGCAACCACTAATGTTACCATAGCAACCGTGCAAACACTTCATTTCTTGTGGAAACAGTCTTCACTCAAGTATGAAACAGATTTTGTGAACATAAAGCCTTCATGTGTTCATCCTAAGCGTTATGATCCTAATAATATTTAGATAAACTACTATCAAGAGCTCACAGTGACACACTGACCTTCTTTACTCAGCTCCCAAACCGGTGAAGAGCTCCATCACGTCCGGCTTTAACCCCTGCAGTGGCGGTGGATGTGGGAAGCCAGCAGTGCGCCCCCTAGTGGACACCGGGGCCATGGTGTTTGTGGTATTTGGGATACTTGGAGTTAATCGCACTCAGCATGCAGACAACCACGTTATCGGAGACCTGGTGAGACACACACACACACACACACACACACACACACACACACACACACACATCCTTGTGGGACCACACACTCATATACTTTTCTAATAAAAGGTTCAAGCACTCTACTCATAGGAGGCTTTTACTTATGTCTTTACATCAAAAACACAAAACAATACATCTGGAGTTATGCAGTGACCAGGAAAATGCTAAGCAATTAAAAACAGCTCTATATCTTTATTAATTTATTTATTTTTCAAATAGTACAAATGTTAACTCATTTTGAGACTGAGATTATTGTTTGACACTTAATATAATTTTTTATATTATAATTAATTTTTAAAATATTTTATATTTTTTTACTCTATTTTCTGTTTTTTTACTATTTTCTAGCAATACCGAAACAAATAGAAATGTGTCTGGGTTTTTATAATATCTCATATTAATTATGATTAGGAATTGTTATCTTAATTATGGTTACAATAAGAAAAAAATTTGTCATGTCATGATGTCGAAGAAACAAATCAGTGTAACTTCTTGTTTCAGGAGAACAGAGTAAAGAAAGACTCTAATCCGAAAACCTTTAGGACTTCTGAGCCCACACTTCTTGGATTTACCTTTAATTTATCATTATCCACACATAAAAGCTCCTGGTGGTTTGAGACAGTTAATAAAATGGCTATAAAAATGGCTGAGGTGGTAAGTGCTCCCTCAGTGAACCATTTCACGTTAAACCCCTCTCACATTAAAACCCGCCTCACAGATTGAATGATGCGGAACTTCAGAAAAATGGTGGCGTTCCCCTTTAAAGTTGTTGTGGTTTATTGAAGGAACAGTTCTTTTATTCCCAACTGCCTCTTTTGGTGGATCTCTGAAGGGAAAGTGACGCGTCTGATGGAATCTGTGCTGTGATTTGACAACAGTTGATATCTGACAAGCTCCACTAACCGCTCCTGTCACTAAAACACTGTGTGTCAGACTAAACATTTCAACCCACTGACAAGCGCAAGTGAAGCTTCTGGAATCCAAATGGAGAGGAAAGCATCTCAGATTACTATCATTCAAAGTTCTTTCACTCTGGATGAGTTTCTGAGCAGACCAGAAACTTCCAAACCGTAATCAGCCCATCCCGGGACGCGGTGTTGTTTTGGCCTAGTGGTTCGGGTGTTCACCCTGCGATCAGGAAGTCGTGGGTTTGATTCCCAAGACTCCTAGTGGCACCACTGAGGTTCCCTTTAGGAAAGTTCCCACACACTGGTCCCCGGGCGCCGTTTTCCTGACTGCCCGCTGCTTCACTTGATGAATGTGTTAAATGTGTTAACTGGGTTAAATACAGAAAAAGAATTTCATGCTGCTCACACTGTGTGCTGTGGTGTGTTCACATATGACAGAATGGTCACTTTCATACCATAGTTACCTTTTTACCTGAACAAGACCCTTAACCCCAAGTTGCTCCAGGGAGACTGCCCCCTGCAGATAGGGGATGGAAGTTGCTTTGGATAAAAGCATCTGCTTCATGCTGTAAAATGTAAATGTATTTTGCTCAAGGGAACCTCAGTGGTGCCACAGGCAGTCCTGAGATTCAAACCCATTAGCTTCCAATTGCAGGGGCAACTTCTGACCTCCCATTTGGGGCACACTCACTCTGCTCCCTGGGCACTCTGGTCATGGCTGCCTGCTGCTTCACTTGGTGAAGGTATAGTGTACCTGTGTGTGTGTGTGTGTGTGTGTGTGTGTATGTGTGTGTGTGTGTGTGTATGTGTGTGTGTGTATGTGTGTGTGTGTATGTGTGTGTGTGTGTGTGTGTGTGTGTGT
>JBBPCY010000082.1:9430304-9443547 GCA_037974405.1 Brachyalestes nurse
GAAAGAGAGAGAGAGAGAGAGAGAGAGAGAGAGAGAGAGAGAGAGAGAGAGAGAGCGCACAAGAACCTGAGCACGCGCGCGAGAGAGAGACGGGGGAGGGGTGATAAATATACTCATCTGACCCCCCTCCGTCAGTGCCTCCTTGAGATTGACCAAACATTTGGACAAATTTAGCACAGTGTGAACCTTTGACATTTATGCAAGTGTGTATTCATGCTTGTGTGTGATGTTTATACGTCTTGCAGAGAACATCTACTCTAATAAATGTCTTTCTGCTGACCTGTTGGCTACTGTGTGTGTTACTCTGTAACCTCTGCTCGGAGCACCCGAGTCTGTGTGCATGTATTTTATATAAATGTAAGCGTTTCTCAAGTCTGGACTAACTACTACACATGCCCCTTCCAAACAAGATGTAACCAAATTAGTTATTATTTTACACTCTTGCTCACAAACACTTTCACATTTCTGCTTTCTCTCCTCCAGTGACCTTCGGACCCCTCAATAAATGACACACAAACACGACTGGAGCTAAATCCCAAAGGATGGTACGTGCCCAAGTGGGTGACACAAACAGATGGGATCGACCCACATCTCACACGCATGACACAAATCTGTCTCTCTCTCTGTCACACAAACACACACTAGTTGAGGTTTAATGGAGTTAAAGGCCAGTCCAATTACAGCATTGGGGACTGTGGCGAGGTGAGCAGAGGACAGTGGGTGGGACTGGAAACAAAACCTCTCTGGCTTGTGACGGGGCACTGCAGTTCCAAAGCACAACTTGGCCCAGACTGACCTACTCATGCTCCGCCTACAACTTCACTCTTTCGTAGCAACTGTCGCCAGGGCTGGACAAGCTTTACATAACGCTGGCATAAATCCCATTAAATCTAATGATTATTGTCATACGTAACTTGCTTCCTGGAAAAGAATCCAAATTTACAGTGCAGTGATTCATATCAAATGATACTCATTTTATGTGCATGGTGGCAAGTTTTAATTAAACAGATACACCATACGCTATCTGTCCCAAAGTATACAGACATTGCTTTTAATTCGTTATTTCAGCCACAAAATGCCATTGCAGGTGTTCACAGTAAAATTCAGTAGATAAGCACTGAGCATTCACACAGGAGCACCGAGCTGCCAAGCAGTAGAACTGCGCGATACGACACCATTCAATTCCTTGGGTGCCGTTTCATTTTCCAAATTATGAGTGTTGACTAGCATCAAATCCTGTTTTCTGTGGACTCAACTACGACGGTCTGCTTAAAACACATTAGAAATATATCACATCTGCTCAAAATACCACTGGTTAGAAGCAGCATTCTATTAAGTCCTGCTCCAGAGAGAGCACAGAGTGATATAAACAAAATACACATGTACACAAGGTCAGAGAGTGCACAAGAGAAAGAGAGTCAGTCAGTTTACCTGCCTCACATTCCCATCCCCATGACAACTGCTTCCACCTGAGACATGCTCTGTCACCACAGCAACGCACAGACTCCAAGTAGACGCAGCTTTCAGCAAACAGACAGAAAGTGGGAGAGGAGGATGGACGAACAGACAGACGAAGGAGCAAGGCCGAAATACAGAGCACAGAAAGCTAAGTCTCGTATCGAGAGGGAGGAGCAGGGAGGGAGAATAAGTGAAAAAAGAAAGACGGCAAAAAACCCTCAAATGTCAGAGAACGCAGGCTGAAGCCAGCGGTCCTGATGAATCTAACAGACGTTTCTGAAGGAGCAGAATGAAAAAAAAAATCTATGTAAACAGCTCTTCTTTCATTTCCTTGGCTGTAAAATGTCAACGCAAAGTGGGTCAGAGCCACGGCTCAAAGTGAGCTCACGTTTGTTTTGTCTGTTCTTGTACTTTTTCGTCCTCAAGTTCAACAGCCGATCCATCCAAGCACCACGGTTTAACTCACACATCGCTGGATATCCAAACACAGTTCATTTCTTTAGCAGAGCCCTTTTATGGTGTCCTTTGTAATTAGTTAATGCATGGAAAGAACAAATCTAAAAATAAACCTAAAGAAATTGGAGGACAAACCTTGTTGTGTGATAAGTGTGTGTGGTGTGTCTGTCTGTGTGTATGCACGTACCTCGTGTTTGGGCATCCATGGTGCTCACAGGTGCAAGTTTAGCAAGCTCGCGTGCAGGCTTCTGCACTTGCTCCGGTTTGGGAGGAGGCACAGGATCTGGCAAAACTGCCCGAAAGAAAACATTTATGTTATATACAAGAAATTTTACAGATCCTGTTTGAAAAAGATGATGCTTTTTCCACTGCACAAAGTACCTTCAGCACCAGAGGACTTAAACTGTTTTTCCCTACTGGAAAATCACTTCAGCACCAAAGTTTTATATTTTCCTAAATAATGGTTCAAATTCTTAACGGTTCTAGTTGAGGGTTAAATCAATAGAACCAATAAGTGCATCACAGTAGACTACAAAGGAATGGTGATGTGTCAATTACTTTTTTTTTATTATTCTTTTGTAAAGAACTGACATTTATCAACTCAAACATGTCAAAGCAGATTTCATGCCCTATCATGATCTGTTTAGACAGATTATGTCCATTTATATAACGCTGTCATGCTACCAGTACGGTCATGACAGATACTAACATGCTTGATGCCATGACCTTAAATTAGCATGTAACAAACAGTCATGACATCAAACATTGTCAAATAGCTATAAAGCCCAGCACAGAAAGACGATTTAACTCATATTTGCACACTTGGCAATGAAAATCTTTTTAGGGTGTGTTATTAGGGTCGAGATATGGTTATGCGCTACTTGGTCTTGGGTGTGTAGGTATTCATTACATCTTAAAAATATGATTATTGTTGAGGGTTCTTGTAAGAACCATTCTTTCCAAACATTTATCTGGGTAACGTATCTGTACAAATTACAGACTAGAACTGTCCAAGTGAGGGACAATTATGGAACGTTTAATTCGGAGAGTGCATTTGACTCTAAAAGTGTGCGCGCACAAGCTACCTGGTTCAGGCGGGGGTGGTGGTGGCTCCTCTGCAGCAGCAGCTGCCTCGTTGGCCATGGAGCGGGTGGTGATGCGGCCCTTGCGGCGGCCTTGGCTGTTGGCCGTCTTACGACCTCGTGGTGTGCTTTGCTCCTTGCCCTCCTCGTCCTCCCCCTCGCACTTCTCTTTATCTTTGCCAATGTCCCTGAAGACGACACACAACCCAGAATCAACACTCGCACTCAGTTCATCTGCCATTGTCTGACTCTCAAACAGCACAACATAGAGAAATGGCAATAAATTCTCACATTTTAATGGCCTACATCAGAATCAGCAGAGAGGCTGCTCACCGTTCTCAATGTAAAATGTTTTAGGTATTAAGGACCGCAACGAAAGTATGGAGTACTTTTCTTTCTCTCTCTCTCTCTCTTTTTTAAGGAGACAGAAAGTCTTTGTTTAGGTTTTATCTCTGTGTATCACAGAGTTTGTGGAAGTCGCCTGGAGACTTCAAGGCTCAAAAATAAACACAGTCTAGATCAGGAGTTGCACGGAGTCCCAAGTACTGACATAACTGATACCAGGAAATGTAAATGTGAAGTCAGACGAGCTGATGCAATTACACAGAAGGTCTTATCTACAATTTAACTTTGCAGACAATTTAACTTTGGCTTCATAAAGGCCATGCGCGTTTGATTCATTCACTGCCATCCCATTCCAGGAAGCCTTCGTTTAATTCGGTGATAAACAGACGCTCAAGCATACGTGCCCTGAAACTGCATCTCTCCACCAATTTAATTATCAGAAAACAGTGATTTGGGTCACAGTCCAGGGCTCTTACTAAGGGTTTTATCCACTGAGTTTTCCCCTCACAGAGTTTATAAGTAGTACCATCTAACAGACAGTTGGCCAAATACACCACAAGTCCAGACGAAAGAGTAATGACACCGAGGAAAGAAGTGCTTGAGAAAGAAAGGAACAGGGAGACACAGGTCAAATTTACCTTTTGGCAAATATACCAGGAGAAAGGCTAGTGGAACAGAGGGCAGACGTACTGAAGGCAGAATGGAACCGAGGGGCAGGAACCATGTATGAATAGTTCTCATTTATCAGTTTCTGAGGTTGGACATGGAAGGGGGCCAACAAGCCTTTATTAAGCAGAGTTAGTTTACAGTCTTTCTGCTGGATGGGTCTACACTGAAACTGTCAAAAAGAGGTAAATTAATGAGAATACCAACACTGGAAGCCATTTCTGTGTTACCTAGTATCACAGCAGAGTCTGTGGACAGTCATCTTAATTAGTTCTAACTCTAATGTTCTTGGGGTTATTGATAATATAAGACCAATTATGAATAACTGCGCATTTCCACTGGCACTAATAACCGTACCGCAAACAAATAATTGGTCATTACAAATAAAGCAATGCGAACCCAAATCATCATGGCCAAAAAGCAAGCAAACAAAAAAAAAAACTAAAACAAAAATGGAGAAACAAACTAACCATTGGGAAGTCAGCTACTGTTGATCTGGGCTGAAGATAAGTAGGAGTTTTCTAACACTGTGAGAAATGCGAAGATGTACCAGCACAACGCTAACAAGCTAGCTGGGTTAGGTATTCATCACATGGCGAAAAAAATGCAAAAAATTCAACAAGACCATTAAAAATAAAAGCGGCTCTGACAGAAACACTGGTATGACTTCAAGTATGCAGTTTTGGGACAATGACCTGACAAACTGTGGGGAGAGAATCGCACTGCCAGCGTGTCAGAAACACTGTTACTGGGCTGAGATACTGGAAAATCAAAGCGTGCTGCTACGTCTGTTGCAGCACAGTTTAGGTATGGTTCCTGTATGCCTCTGGAAAAGTGCCTTAAAAGGACTTCTGGTAAACAGAAAGCACAATGGACAAAAGACAATGCAGAATGGCTGAGGGTACATGGAGAAAAGCCAAAACTCTGCCTCTTTTTGCTCTTCAGAATCCTTTCTTTTTGATAGATGAACAAACCGCCCGATTCAATTACCTTTAGAGTTCCTATCAGTTACAACCTCTTACTAACTTTTCCTTCACAAAACTGAAAATAGCATTATCGACATTCAGTGAGGCAGCAACATAAAATCTATACCAACAGAGAGGAAAATGTGGCCTTCATGTCCTAATTTACTGCCACTGATGGCACAACTCTTGAAGAAATCGTGCTGCACCTTAACCCATCTACTTCCTGTCTCGACATTCTTCCCACAAGCGTTTTTAAAAGTGTTTTCAGCTGTATCGCATTTGAGATTCTGCAAATTGCTTCTCTCAGGCTTGTTCCCAGCATCACTAAAGAAAGAGACTGCTTTTTCTAAACCCCTCATAAAAAAGAGAAACCTGGATGCCTCCACATGAAAAAATTAAAGGCCTATTTCAAACCTCCCATTCACAGGCAAGATCACGGAGTAAGTAGTGCTCACTCAAATCAGTAGTTACACTGAATTTAAATGGATACTTTCAATCAGGGTTTGTCAAGATATGACATTTACCTGAATACAGACCCAAGTAAAACAACTCTCTTGGTACTGCTGGATCTAAGTGCAGCCTTTGATACAGTCAATTATAAAATACCACTAGACAGATTAGAAAATTGAGTCTGGCTTTCAGGAACGGTCCACAGAGGATTTAGGGGTTATTCTTCAAGAGCACAAAGTGGCTCATCATAGCCATGCAGACAGTACTTACCAAATAATCTCAGCCATATAAACTCATTGTGTTTTGGCTTTGTTGTGTCGATTTTGTTAAAAACATAAATGGCTAGAAGCAACAGAAGGAAGGTAATTGGAAGGTAGTTGGAATCTAGAGCAATAAAGACTACAACCCATGGCAAATATCTTGAAAGGGGATCTTAGTTTGAGTAAGCATATAAAAACTTATTCATGCCTTCATCCTGCAGGGCTGACTTCTGCAGTGGTCTCCAAAAAAAGACCATTATATAGCTACAGTTCATCAGTCCATCATAGAAAAAACTGTATTAAAACCAACGCTATTATAGATTCTGCTTTCTGGTTCGATGCTTTATCGATTCCCAATCAATTTTATTATGCAGGGAAAAAAGGCCAACAAAGGGTTTCAGCATCAACACAGCCATTTTATCATCTCTTTATGAGATGAATCTGAACTACCATCTCTTTATGAGATAGGTAGAGGGCTACTTTTCTTAAATAGATATAATTTGGTAAAAATATTATAAAGAAAAAATACTCCTGAAAAGAAGGCATGTGTACATACTAACATTTGCATGAATTACAATACTCCTTTTCAAAAGGGAATAGTCTTGAAGCAAAAATAAAACTGGCACATAAAATCAGCGCCGTGCTTAAAAACGAGTGTAGGAGAATATTTGTATAGCATTCGTTTTCATGTAGGTTTTCTCATGTAGCCAAGCCCTCTTGCTTGGCACTAATATTATAACAATATTTATAAGTACTGAACAGTACTGAACATGCTGCTCAGATGAAAAACAGTGGCAACCTCAGAGCATTCCTGGAATTGTACTCATTTTTTGCCAGAAGACTTTCCACCCTAACACAGCGACATAGATGCAAAGTTTGATGTCACAACGTATGAGTTGTGATAAAAGTAATTGGTAACTTTTGGGGTACACCATTAGGATTCATTAGACAATTTGAAATCGGTTCCCAACTGGAACAGGTTCCCAATTCCCAACGCTAGAATTCCAACGAAAACCAAGAAAGAGAGCACCTTACTCCACCCCCCAGGTCTACATGCCTAGATTTGATACCCCTTAACCTGTGACTGACACATTTACTGCATTCTGAAACAGCAAAACATTTGATGATGGGCTATTAGGCTACAAAGTATGCTTTTTTACATTTTACTGTATCTGTACAATTCTAATTCAGGTGGAGCTAATGTCTATATTTTACATGTGTGTTGAAATTGGCTTCAACAGATTTAAAAAATATGGGATATATGCAGTGGCCCAGAAATCCCATATTCGTGCAGCCCTTACAAAGAAAAAGCCAAACCTGAACCACTCACTTTGAGTCCTCTTTTTCATCTTTCTCCTCCTCTTCCTTCTTCTCGTCGTCCTCTTTTTTCTCCAATTTCTCCGATTTGTCTTCCTCGTTTTTGTCGTCTGACTTCTCTTCTTGTGAAGGCCGTGTTATCTGTTTGTGGAAGAAAACACAGAATAAGAATATTTTTAGACAGCAGTTCTGCTCTCTAAGAGCAACGGGCAAGATGGGCAAAGAGAAGCAGGCTAAATCAGTTTCAGATAAAATTAGACTCCAAGACCTGTATAAAGATGGTTTTAGGTAGTGGTGGTAGTACTAGCCCTTCATAAACCAACTTTTTGTACTTTTTTCAATGTTGCAGAGCATTATGAAAGATCTTCACTGTTTGTGTAAGCTTCTAATGTTCTAAGGATTTGATTCTCATTCAGAAATTCTGATTATTTAAAACTCTCGCATGGGTGTCATTCTAGAACATTGTGGCAAATCATGTACGAACAGGAGAGCAGTACAGAGCGAAAGGAATTTGTACATGGTGTGACAGGACATTACGATCTTAATAAGACAAATGTTGGAGTGTTCCGCATCCAGCCTAACATGTTCCTAGTAACCCTATTCCTTTTGCCCTGATGTACAGACAGAGTCACATAATCAACCTGTCATCATTACCAAGAGTCCAGATGTATTCACATATCAACACCAAAGATCAGTTTATATAGTGTCAGGCATGTGATAAAACTTCAAATATGGTTCAAGTATGAATGAGACTGGATTGGGTGACCTCCTTCCCTCTCTGTCTCATCTCCCTCAAGTTAAATCTGTCCAAAACCCACTTCCCTTTTAAGGCAAACAAACGGCACAGTGAGCAATTTTCCCGTCTTCCGAAAGAATGTGCTTTGACACAAGTGGAAAACCCAAGACAATAATCTTGCAAGCTCCTTGCTGGAAAAAGGGCAAAGATGAGAGGCAACTTTTGCTGCCCAAGATCAAGTCTAGTCTTGCACTTCAAAGTAACCAGAATGGTACAAGAATATTAAACATGGCCTGGTGTTATCTTTTTGTGGGGAAAGTGTCCCGTCGCATCCCTGGCCTAATCGCCCTGGAGCTTGCAGACATTGGACACATCACTCCAGTGTTGGTAGCAGCCTAAATGGCTGGGCCACCTATGGGTTTTGCCCAGAGAACATGCGAGATAAAGGTCAAACCTAAGCAAATGAAAACAAATGGTGCCATCAAAGCACAGGAACACAACACATACGGGAGGCTCGTTAAGATGTAATGAGTATAGAGAAACCATGAATGCCCTGAGGTTACCCTCGTCTACAGAACTCCCAGAACGGGGAGAGACAAGACGCGAAAGGGATAAAGACGGATGGCCAGTTGGTGCACTCTACAAAGATAAGATTAGCGCTATGAGGCCCTTTGATGATGTTCACATGGACAAGGTTGTCTGGAAGAACAGACTTCACAGAGGCTCCCAAATCACAATGGACTCATTGTTGACAATACTCAGTTCAAAGAGGCCAAGAAAGCAAAGGCTTTACAGAGGACTTGAGGCAGATCAGAGGAACACGAGGCGCTAGGCGGCCCAGTGACTGGGTTAAAGCTACACGCGCTCAGATGACCCCTTATAGAAAAACAAAAACAACATGGCTGGTGCTGTGACGCTACCCAGCCTTAAAACACAACCCCTCCCTTCCTGGAGTGTACAAACTGCTAGGGAATAGCAATGGCCGAACACACGCCTTTGTAAAGACAGGATGAGAAATGAGCCACCTAAGGAGGACCTAGGAGAAACACCTTACCTATTATGACCTAACATATGGTGTGGTTTTCTAAAAACAGTAAATGAAGTTTACCTAATTAAAAAAATGTATAATGTCCCCTACTTTGATTTACAAACATAACCCCAGCCTTGATGGCCACGTTCCAAACACTGCACGTCTTCTCTACACTACACACCTAAACCAGCCAACAAGCAGCTTATTTGTTAGATAATGAGTAGAATCAGCTGTGCCCCAACAGCATGAGTGAGGTCTCAATTAAGCTGCCTTATTTATTATAAACACATTGCTTATAATAAAAATGCTTACATTCTATGCCTTGTTAGTGCCGCTGATAGACCAGCTCATCTTACCAAAACATCCAACAAAATCAGTTGGTCTTCCAGAAGACCATGTAATGTATAGACCATAATCATTTCTGCTTCTATGCAAACAGTGGCAGATGGAAAGCAACTGTTAAAGATTTACCTTAGCAATACATTACAGCCATTTACAGTTAGGGCTAGTTGCAAACTGCACAAACCAGCAGAAAGCAACACTATTACCTCCACCCCAGGACAAGTGACAGTTTTCTGTTTCTCATCCTGGCCAGAGTTGATGAAACCAGGAATGATGTTAGAAGAGTGTATGGAATCAATGCAGAAGCATCCGTTTGGTCAAACAGATGTACAGAAGTTGTGAGTGGCTAAAGCACAGCATAAAAAAGACAAGTTATCTTCTTTCATAGCCCTCTGAATATGAAGCAGGAGGAAGTTTATCAGGGAACAGATTAAGATGGAAAATAAGACAATCAACTTTCTTTAAAGTTCACACAATCCACTTTACTGTCATAGGAGCAACTATACATGGGCAGCTTGTCCTTGGGACTGGAGGAATCCACATCAATCATTAAAAGTGACAAGAGAAAATGGCTTTAGCCAAACCTTTGCTGGGCAGCTTATATGGATGCCACTGGAGAGAGCAGCTGTTTTGACACAAGGTAGCCAAACATGTTTTCTTTTTGAAGGCAGCTGAACTTTCCCCCTCTAAAAACCTCTTCCAATGGTAAAGAAATGGGGTCAATGTCATGGTTACAGACTTGCTAACTCAAGCTGCAGACTGTTAGGCTAAGCACTCAGTACACAGTTGTGTCGAGGGACGAGGTTACAGAGTTAAAGTGACTTCCGAATGTGTGAGGATGAACTCTCCCAATGAATACATCTGAACTTACTGCCAGTCGGTACTGGCACAATGGAGGGAAGAGTGGTTGGGGCAGACACTATACAGAGCAGTGTGTCCGTACAGAGATACTGAAATGAATATTAGAAAGAGATCAGTGTTTACTGAGCAGCATTCTACTTTGGAGCCCATGTCGACTTGTGGTGAGAATGTTTTTCTCATGCAAGTGTCAAGAGCAAACGGCCACAGGACCTTTATCATGGTTTTTGGCACACATTAAGGGACGGAGGAGTTGCACCCCTCCTCTCGCCGTTCCACGAAAGAGAGAGAACTGAGGGAACAAGGCTGCCGCAGCCAAGCCAAACAACCCATGCGGACACCAGATGGGGCCAAGGAATGTCAAAAGCTCAACTGTGGACAGAGAGAGTGAGTGGGAGAATGGGAATTAAAAGGCAGAAAGTGAGACACTAAATAGAACTGAAAATTGTGAAATCACAACAAAACACAACTATTTAAAGAGGGCCTTGCAACAGAGTGGAAAAATGTCCAAGTAAGTGAAGCGCCGTAATAAGAAAAGTGCAAAAAGCAAATGGCTTAAGCGCAAAGCTCAGAACAGAAATGGTGCTTACGTCATCTATATGTTCCTGAGTCCTCCACTGCCACTTAGGCTGCTTTAAGAAATCAGCACTCTCTCAGTAGCTAATGATCACTCTCTGGGGTTAAATTATGATTTATTACATGGGGTTCTGTGGCTGCCTCGGGGAGGAGATTTGATGGGTGTGTTTTTATGATGCTGTGGGGGTATTTTGTCATTAATGGAATGATTAGGAATGAGAAAAGTGGAAAATATATATACTGTTGAAGATGTTAAAGGCTGAGCAATCCCTGATGACAGAAGAGTATTGGCCTATGTGCAAGGATGGGACTAAACCTGCTACAAATTCAACCCCTGATGTTTTTCAGCTCATACGGAGAGAAATCAAGCACTTTGTCAATTAGTATGCCCTTAAATGAACAAATACAGTGTTTCAGAGTGGTGTGACTCTTTTGGCATTGGAACTATTGTCGACAGACTGACAGTTCAATCCCCAGCGATGACACAGTTATCCATGGCCGGGTGTCCAAGAGAACATAATTGGCTTCAGTTTCTCTGGGTGGAAGGAACTCTCCCAACAGGCAGCATGTTGCTGGCCAGCACAGGTGTCTGTTAGCTGACATAATGGAATTAGCAATTAGCATTAGTATTCAAGTGTGTCTGTCCAAAGATGATGCTTTAGAACTGTGGGGCTTCACGTCACTCAGAGGAAGCATATCTTCACGAGTAAGATGGGAGAGACCTAGCTAGCGGGAGAATTCGGACAAGAGTAAATTAGGGAAAGTACGTGATCATCATACTTATGATTACCTCAATGTTGTTGAACTTTACTTAACTTTTCTAGTACTTTATGGGTCGTTTTCCCAGACAGGGATTAAGCCTAGTCTTGGATTAAGTAGTGCTGTGAATAGAGATTTTCCATTGAAAAGGAAATGGTAGTCCAAGAGTAGGCTTAATCCCTGTCTGGGAAACTGACCCTATATGTTTAAGTGCTATGTTTATACTTTAAGTGCTATGAAACCAAGAGCAGCTCTGTTTACTGAGCTCCAATCCAGCCACAGCAATTTGAACCAAATAAAATAATACCAGAAACTGTCCGGATAACAGAAAAACTCGTTATTAAACAATCTATCACAGGCTTCGATCATGATCTTTATACTGCCACAATCTCTATGAATACATACCCAATGTTTTTTTTTTATTTTAAAGTAATAAACAGCATAGGCTTAATGCAGATTTGGAGAGCTTTCTCCATTTCAACACAGTCTTTTCAGCTAATGATCCCATGCTAACAGCAAACCTACACCCACCCAAAGGGGAGGAACCTCTTCCAGCAGTCTAAACACAGGATTAGATTCTTGATTATGTATCTCTGATCACAGTCCCGGTTAAGTGCAGGACCTGGAATGGTAGTGTTTGTGTTGGAACGCCAGGATGTTCCAACTGGCCTCTTCCTCACTCCCCGCTTTTGCCAGCGTTCCTCCACACAGATGTTGCTAAAGCCCTTTTCACACCACACAATTTACGAGTCACTACATTGGCAACACCTTTCATATGACACAAATGGCCTCAGTATTTTAGAACAAAATTCACACAGAACGACTAAGACCCCGACGCTAATAGTGAGGTACAGTTTCGATATACTTAACTTCATGGACCAGGGCTAAAAAGGATTTGGGAGTAGAAAATTGTGCTAATCTAAAACAAGTCTGGATGTGGAAACACAGAAGTGGTAGACGTTCTGCACATGTGAAAAAGTATTTAAAGTTCACAGAAAGCTGCTTTGTGAGACTCTCTCCTCTCCTTCAGCGTTCAAGCTGTAGGCTTTGAGACTCTCTTTTCTGCTGATTCACCAGGCACATATTTGAATTAGGAAATGACAGGCTCACAAGCCAAAAGCCTCCAAACAGCTTTTGGAAAGACTCCGTGATCACAGCTCTCTGACTTAGTTTTACTGCAAATCCACATTCCAGTCTGAAAAGGAGTTTGTTTGTAAGGCTCTGAAGAAACACTTATACACTCATAAACTCAGCCATAAAATGCACCGTTATTTAACGTTTGTATAGAACAAGGCCTCAAGCCAAGTCAAGACTTCAGTTTTGCCATCGTTTTGATACGCAAGGGAGAGAAATTAGAAAACCACCCACTCCACAGACCTTTCCTCAAAAAACCCAAGTGGTAGTCCAGTTAACTTGTGTCAGTGGCTTGAAGATCTCAGAGGGACGTGCCTGCTTGAAAGCAACGTAGTCTGCCATGTTTGAACATTAATCTCCCAGAGAGAAAGAAACAGTTTATTCCGATTAAAACAAAAACACAGGCAAAAAGCAGCTTCCAATAAACTACTGTGACCTTTCCACGTCCAGCTAAGAACAGCAGAAGGTATAAAAAGTAAGGTTCATTCTGTAAAAGGTTAACTAGTAAGGGAACTCCAGAGTGGCCTGTGGCCTGAATTTCAGTTGGCAGTCAGGTCAGGCACATGGCATCACAAAGAGAAAACAAAAAAAAAAAAAACTAAACAACAAAAAAAAATAAATAAATAAACAAGCACCAGCAATAAAGGTTCCCTAAATAATACAGATTATTGTTCTGTTGTTCTTCAACCCAAAGTACAACTAGTAACTTATCAGCGTTCATAGAAAGCTGTGGGACGCGTATTTTTGAGTACATGGAAGTTGAGCTCCCCGACTTGACGGCTCAGAAAGAGAAAGAGAGAGCGAGCGAG
>JBBPCY010000082.1:9443647-9460520 GCA_037974405.1 Brachyalestes nurse
CACCTATTCACTCACTCACTCACTCACCCACTCACCCACTCACTCACCCACTCACTCACTCACTCACTCACTCACTCACTCACCCACTCACTCATCCACCCACTCACTCACTCATCCACCCAATCACTCACTCACTCACCCACTTTCACACACATATGCACACATTCATACACACACCCACTAACACATGCACTCACGTTCACGCTTTCGCACACATACCATGCACACAGGCATAGGTATAGACACCCAGGTTTCTGTGTGCTATTATAGCATTGACAGTTGGAGAGTATGATGTTTCTATGTTGCCATCTTTGTATTTTGTTCTGTGTTTGTGTGGCTGGTACTTGTTCTTCAGATGCAGCCTTTGGAGCGATTACACAGTGACAGCAGTTTTCATTTGGTCCTTCAACTTTTTTTGTTTGTTTGTCTTTTTGTTTATTTATTTATTTCATTTTTTTCCCTCTCTGTATTTTCTTCACCCCTGTCTGATTTGGCTTAATTTTTAATCAAATAACTGAAATAAATAAATAAAAAATTCAGATAATAAGAGGGGCATATACTGTTAAGCCCCACTTGGCAAAGCAAAGGTGTCTGGCACACCAAGGCACCCAGCTTCACATTCTGCTTGCTAAGATGCCGGACACGACAAAAAAAAAAAAAAAGAATGTAGGTCCAACTGACAGGTTTCCGTCATTGACAGTTTGCAGGTTGCTTATAGCTTTGTACAGTTCCGCTAGTGCCTAGTTAGTGTTAGTGCTACCTGTGGCAGATAGAAAAATTGAGATTTCATTGCTAAAAAAACTACCATTGCAGAATAGTGTCTAGAGACTATTTAGATTTGTGCATCACTCATTGGTGGTATAAATGCTTGGTGGTATAAATGCACATGCTGCCACCGCCTCATTTCTTAGTGTACTTCGCATTGTCTCTGTTTGTGCGGTCAGCGGCAACACCAGATCTGGAATGCCATCATGGAACCCAAAGTCATAAAAATTTCAAGCTTAGTAGTCCTTCATGTCCCTTTGTGTAGTGTGTCAGAGCTTTAAATTGTGATTTTTGTTGTCCAAAGACAACAAGCCTTCAAGTATTCGCCAACAGAAGGGATGGTACAGAAGAGATGGTTTCTTCGGATTAGCTCTTATATTAGTATGAATTTCGGCCTGCTTGTGGCCTTCTGGGTTTTATCGCACCATTTTTGGGTGCACTTCCACCGGCTAGCAACTGCACGCTGCTTTATAGTCCCATGGCCTGCTCCATGTAGCAGATGGACCATCGTGCCCAGTGTTGTTTTGCGGTCACTGGGCAGATGTTTTGCGGTCATTCACGCAGATGTGCATAATACCGGAGCACTTAGACAATGAAACATCAGCAGAATGCAATGACTCAACCATTTAGCACCAATTTAGTGTCACATGGAGAGACCGCTGCATAGATGTCAGATCGCATCGCCATCTTCAGCCACTTTCAGCCTTGCATGGACAGAAAAGAGCTTTCCACTTGTAAAGGGGATTGAATAGATAGAATACAAACAGATAGAATTCCACAGTACCACTACCAGTGTCACTGCTCAATACAAAGTGTGGTGGTGTGTTCAGGATACTCAAAATCTCCGATATACTGTCTGCATCAGAGCAGCAGGAGTAGACAACATTTATTTGGACAGTATTCATGAGGGGGGGTTGCTGTATTGATTGCAGTGGAAGCTGTTCTACACGTATTGTGACCTGGTCACAAAGATCTCCTTGGACAGGAATACAGCTAAAGAAAAAATGGAGAAGGTGACAGATGAGGAGAACATAGGAAGAGAACTGAAAGAGGCTGGGAGTGGGTGGTAATGGGAACCAATTATCAATACCTTGTTGTTGCCAATAATGACAGCAAATCAGGCCACAAGACCACATTTCCCTTTTTGCAGTATGTACTGTAATTATCTTACATGATTTAGCGGATGCTATTAGCCTTATGGCTTTATACGCTCTATGCAAGGAATATTCCAGTCCCAGAGGGCCAGTGTCCAAAATATTTTGGGAGGTTACCTATTGAAGCACACACTAAACTTAGCAATTAACAAATGGTGTGTCTGAGCAGCTAAATCACCTGGAATGATTGAAAAGAAAGAAAGAATAGATAAGATTAGATTAGATAGAAATTTATTCATCTCGAGGGAAATTCTTGCATCCTTAGCATGCTCAGTGTCTGCTCACAGATAATAAGACAAAAGAAAAATAGACAATAATCAATAGTGCAACACAATGACAGGAACATTAATGCAACAACTAACAGTGTCACACTGAGAGACAGAGAAAGAAGGAAGGAGGGAATGCTATGAAGTAGAGGACAAACACGTGATGGGGAAAGCATCATTCACAGATCAAATCAATATCTCAAAATGGAGGTGATTATACTGCTGTATCCTTTTGTTGTAGTCGGCTTGGGTTTCAGGAATGGTCATAAAAAGAGAGACAATGGGGAAGACACATCTTTGTGGCCTTTCGCAAACCCCTTCTCAATCACTATACACGCAACCAAGCATGTTAGCTGGAATTATTCAAAAGTGTGCTTTCACAAATTTGTATCCTTGTAAGAAACTCTCTGCATGTCTAGCCAGATTGTTAGGAAAGAGTTAAAAATCTAAATTATTTTTATTATCATTCTTAATCATTAGTTTGTGTTTTTAAGAAGCATACGAGAAGAAAATAATATGTATATATCACATAAGATGTCTTAAAAGCTGCAAGCTGCAATGCACTGTGCTATGTAACCTTTCTATCATTATCTTTTTAGCTCTTCTGTGGGATTCTGATTAATGGGCTAACCCTGAGGCACATGCTAACCTTCACCCTTCCAGTGTTGGTAAAATAGTGGGATTGAGGAAGTCTGAGCTATTGGGCTGAATTTGGACACTATTAAATTAGTGAAAAAATATAAATAGAGAAAAATATAAAAATAAACTTTCGGTGACCCTGTCACCAGTGTAACAGTAGATCACTTTTGGTTGGTACTAACCACTGCATGTCAGGAACACCCCACAGGGCCTGCTGTTTTGGAGATGATCTGTTATCTAGGCATAACAACACCCATTTTTCAGCTTCCAACACGTCATATTCTGAACTGACTGTTCACTTGCTGCCTCATATATCCCACCTCTTGACAGGTGCCAATGTTTTCTCTAACTATCGACCTATCTCTAACCTTCCACTTGTATCTAAGATCTTAGAGAAAGTTGTGGCCCAACAGCTATGTTCATTACTAAACAAAAACTGTATATATATAACATTTCAATCTGGGTTCCAGCCTCATCATAGCACAGAAACAGCCTTAGTAAAGATACTAAATGATCTTTTACTGTCCGCTGACAAAGGATTTGTCTCTCTGCTGGTTCAGCTTGACCTTAGTGCGGCATTGACCATGCTATTTTACTGGACAGACTAGAAAACCTTGTCGGAATCACTGGAACCGCCTCATCCTGGTTTAGATCATACCTGACCGACCGCTATCAGTTTGTAAGAGTTAATGAGGAATCCTTATCACTCACCAAAGCAAAATATGGTGTTCCACAAGGATCTGTTTTAGGACCTCTTTTATTTACTTTGTACATGCTGCACCTAGGGATGATTATTCGGAAACATGGGATTAGCTTCCACTGTTACGCAGACAGCTGCGCAGACACCCCCCTACTCTTGGCGGTAAACAAGAAAAAGTAGAGACAGTATAGTGCAGATTATATTAACTTTGGCTTTATTCTCTTGCCTACAAATGTTCAACTCCCGATGTGCCTGCTTTGCGAGCAGGCTTTTTCTAATGAAGCGATGAAACCATCGCGTTTAAAGGATCACCTGAATAAAATACATCCTGACAAGGCATTTCAGGATGCAACTTTTTTCCAGGCCCTCAAGGAGCAGCACTTGAAGCGTAGCTTTTACGACCTGTTCGGTCGGAAGGTAAACCAGACACAGAGTGGCCTCCTATAATATCTCCTTGTTAATCGCTAAATCTGGCTCACCATTTACTATAGGAGAAAGGCTGGTTCTTCCAGCGATAAAAGAGGCCATCACCACTGTGTTCTTCTTCTTGCTTTTCTCACGTCCTGCCTCGTCGAGCAGGGATTCAGCCAAGCTCTCCATATGCAGACAAAGTACCGCAAACGTCTGAATTTGGTGCACTCAGGCTGAAGCTGACGTCTCTGTATTAAGTTAAAAAGCTTGCAGCGAGCCACCAAGGACAGGGCTCACACTAATTCTTTTTGTTTTATTAAATAAGCCAGTTAATGTGGCTAGTTTCCATCACTCAAAGTTTTTTGCTTGAAGTTTCTCATTTCGGTAGTTAGCCTGTTTTAAATGGGCGATAGCCTGCTGCTGCTGCCGTCTTTTTTCTCCGCCTTCAATTAAATAACGGTTATTTCAACATTATTTATAGGCCCAAGTCTCCTTAATTGAGTGTGTGAGCAAAGGCTATTATTATTGGTCAGTTTAGGCATGTTGTGCACGTGATTGGTTGATGTGATGTGTTATGACTTGGATTTGTTTGGAATGTGAGAGAATACATCGAATACTTTCAAACCCCAGTTCTTGTGAAATTTTTTTTTTTCCCCTCGTTGCTCAACTACTAAACTGAAAAGAGTAGATTACACACACACATATATGAAGAACGCTAGGCTATTGTAATGAATTTGATTATGTTCCACAAACCTGGCTTGCCAGCATCTCAGCACAAAGCCTACCCACTTGAGGTCTTTCTTCAAACATAGTTTTCATAAGGCTACTCAAAGACAACACTTAGACAACCATAATTATCATCATCCTCATTATTATTATTAGGCCATATATTTTCATAATCTTCATCCGTCAATTATGATAATAGCCTATTTCTTTGTGCGTGTGCGTGTGTGGTGGGGGGGGGGCATCAAGAGGCTCATGATGAGGTCAGGGGGCGTTTGTTCAAAAAAGGTTGAGAACCACTGTTATACATGAAGTTTAGATAAGTTAAGGTAAACTCTGTTCTAGTGTATCTAACTGGTAGCCCTTCGTATGGCTCAGTACTTGTGAAGTAGCTCTCAGTTTCAAAAAGGTTGGTGACCCCTACTGTAAACCTTACATTTAGCCTGTCAGCTATGTATTTACTAGGGCTCTACCAGAACTACTGTTATTGATATTGACTTTGATTTCAGGCTTAAGGAGTGCCTAGAAGAACACTGGGAAGTCAATTATGATCAAAATCTTATATGTCGGCTGAAACTGATAAAATAGCAGGTTTTAACCCTAAAAACTTGTTTGTTACTTAAAAAATGCACTCAGTTATTTTTACTAAAGTGATATTTAAAAATATCATTTGAAATTAAAAATATAAAATACATTAAAAACACAAAAAAAGTCTCAAACCAACACACATTTGGTTTTACAAGCTTGTTGGCCCCTGCAAAGTGACTGTGTAACACATTAAGCTGGATTCACCTCTTTCTGCTGCCTCTCCAGCTCCCTCATGCGGATCTCGCGAGCTTCTGCCCTGGCTGCCCTCTTAGCTGCCAGTCGGGTCTCGGCCTGAAGGAGGAATCAAGCATGTTCATATAAGATGAGTCAGAGCATTTAAGAGCAATTACAGTAACAACACTGAATGACCTTGTTAAATCTTTCGTCTTTAACTTTTAAAATGTAAGCATTAGTATTTTATGGTCTCTATCAATTAATGACACCACAAATGTGACAAATGAGACTTGGTGTGATTTGTCTCACAACAAACTCTCATGTTCTGCACAAGAAAACCCAAGGCACTAAACATGCAAAAGAATCAGTTCAGATAACCTGCAAGCAAACTTCTTTGAAACTATCTTCTTAATAGGCTACAATAGGATCCATTTAGATGAAATCATGCAGAGAGGCCGATTTCTAGCAGCTCTACCCTTTTCATGTCTCTGAATGCTGCTACTGTGATAATGATAAGTTTCATCATTATGTTTCCTTGTTCTATTGACACTCTAGTACAAGTTCCATTAACTTTACTGTCATGTCCATACCAACGACCTGCCCACAACCTTTTTGGCAAATACAGTTACTTTACTTGTGAACCCTGTATAAAACTATTTCAGTACTCATTGCTTACTTTACTTTTGACCCCTGTAAAAAAGGTTCAGTACTCATTGCTTACTTTACTTGTGACCCCTGCAAAATAATTCAGTACTCATTGCTTACTTGTGATCCCTGTAAAAAGTCATTTCTAGGCCTCATACTCTTGCTCTAGATATATCTGTACCAAAAAAGATTTTAAAAGGAATGCTACTATAATGCTACTAAACAATTTAAGGGCCCACATATGCACAGATATGCATATAAAAGATGAGGAATAACTGCATAAAAATACAGAAATGTATGGAATTATATTTCTGACAATTCAGAATATTTGTGTAATTGAACTTGATATCATCTGGATAATATGTTCATTCTTATTTCTTTACACAAATTCTTGGCAGAAATTCTTTGTGTGTCAGTTTCTGCGCGTCAGTAAAGGCCTGTGGGTTAGTCAGGTAACTAATGGAATAAAACCAGTGAAATGTCCGCAAATAGCAATCTGTGTGTCCAAGCACATAAGTACAAAGAGATTCATGCACAAGAATGGGGCCTAACCTAACAAATATCTAATGTTACACCTTAATCATAGGCCATAATTGGCCTCCATGTATTCCCCGTGTAATCCTTTCACAGGATTCTGACCATTAAACCAAATGTAGGAAAGCAATGTGCAGATTCATACTTTTCTTAATATTGAATACACACTATTTAGCAAATCAAGTCAAATTATCTTAGAAAGTAGAATTTTGTAGAATTTGAGTTCAGTGATGACATTCCAGTTTTAATTCCAGTTCCATTTCCTTCCAGCTGCATGCAATTCTAATTCCTGGAAGAGAGGATAGTAATTATAAGAAGCTGAAGTTCATCAAAAAGCCTCAGTCTGTCTAAAGTTTTACAACATAATTACAATGTGTTAGAAACAGCAACATTTGTTTCATATTTTGAGCTCTATGTTACAAACTGACAACAAACCAGCAATATGGTCAGAGGAAGTATTTGACATACACAGTTTATCTGTAGTTTACATAAGTATGTGATACACGGCACAGATACACGGCACAGATACACAGACAGTTTATGCCTTTTAGCCTATTTTATTTTTATTCTTTATACAGTTGAATTCTGGTGCCGCTCCAACTCTGAGGCAGTTTGAGATGCTGGCACAGTTTCAACGACAGATGTATTATAGCCCCCATCTGGTGGCCTAGTGGTTAGGCACTTGCCATGGTGATCAGAAGATTGTGGGTTTAAAACCCAGGACTGCTAGTGGCACCACGGAGCAGGCTACCCCATGCTTCACTTGGTGAATGGGTTAAACGCAGAGTAAGAATTTCACATTCTTACTGTGTGGTGTGGTTACTTTACTATTGCAGGTATACAACATTTCAATTGTAAAAAAAAATTCACCCATAGATTTGTATGGCTGCAAGTTCAAGAATTGTGACAATTTCAATCTAGAGGCAGCAGGAAGAGCCAGACGAAACGTGCTGTAGCAAAAAGCAACTGCACGCTAGCTACACACACAGGCTTCAGGAGAGCTGTGTCCAGAGCACAGAGAGGGTCAACATCTGCTCATACGCAGCCTTTAAGATAAAGTGGCCCACTAGAGTCAAGAGTGAAACCACCACAACACAGCACAGTGTGAAAAATGTGAAATTCTGCATTTAACCCATTCACCAAGTGAAGCAGTGGGCATCCAGGAACACAGCACCCAGGGTGCAGTGTGTGGGGATGGTACCTGAAGGGTGCCTCAGTGGTGCCAGCAGCAGTCCTGGGATTCAAACTCAACCTTCTGATCACAAGAACAACCCCCTAACCACCAGGCCACCAGCTGTCGTGGTATGTCCCGGCATGTGAGGCACCTGCCTCATGTCAGCCCTTGTGTGTCTGCTAATGAATATCTGATCAGTTTCCCTGGTATTCCTCACTGTCTTGTAAGAAGTGCTCATTCAAGGTTAATTCTTTGTCTCATGTCATTGATCCTTGTGTTCTTGTCTCTTGGTTAAAAGACCCAGCCGGTCCAGAAGACGAAGTGCAGTCATCGGCATGCAATCCCTAGTGCCCAGTCATGTGTCATCGAACTCTGTAGGGCAGGCATGAGAAGAGCGACGGTCGCGTCTCATGTAAACACATTCTGAAACTATCTGGCTGAGGTCTCATTGTTTTTTTTAATATCACTAATGTCTGTAGATCATAAACTTCCAACAGGTCCTTTTAAGTGAAAACCTAACTGCGAAGCAGGTTAACAAGTGAAAAAGCCACTTGTAAAAACAAAGAGTATGTTTTCATGTGAGTTTGAGTGTGCGTGTGTGTGTGAATGTGCGTATGTGTGTGAGTGAGAGAGAAAGAACGCAAGAGTGGGCAAGAAAGTGAGACAACTTCCTTCCTGTCTAAGACAATGACAGCCGCAAACTGTTGTCTGTTTGTGGTCTTGAAGTTCTGGCAAGTAAAGGAAGCTTATGGTCCACCAGTTAACACTGTTTAAACTGTGTGTATGAATCATCACACATACTACAAAAATAGAGATGAAACACAGTAGTTTGTGCTATCTTGAAGCATGGATGTCATATTGCTTGTCCAATGGTTTAGCTCATGCTTGCTACAGCAGCACATATACTAAAACTGGAACGATACAGAGAAGATTAGCATGGCCCATGCACAAGGATGACAAAATCATGAATCATTTCTTGTTGAGAGGTGGTAGTAGCACAAGTAAAACACTTACCTGTGAACCTGATGAACACAAAGGTGCAGGTTCAAACCCTCCCACTTTCTACCATTGTGTCGTTGAGCAAGACACATAACCTTCAGTTGCTCCAGGGGGACTGTCCCTGTAACTAATGATTGTAAGGCCACGTTCAGTTCTTGAAGAAGCCATTTCAAGATGTGAATGTGGCAAAAAGGCAAGGGCTTGTTTATATCTCAAACTCATTTTAAACCTAGAAAGTAGGTGGCCAGCTATAGTCAATACCACAATGTAAAAATGGATAAGAATCATTTTAGCATACTATATTGAGAAAATTGCTTGAGCCCTCTGCATTTAACCCATTTACTTGAGTGAAGCAGTGGGCTGTCTACAATGGCGCCCGGGGAGCAGTGTGGGGGATTCGAACCCACAACCTTTAGATTGCAGGGGCAACTCCCTAACCACCAGGCCTCTGGCTGCCCATTTTACCTGAAATACTGCAAATGAACATCAATGATATTTAAAACAACGTCTTAAGTATGAAAAGCAACTTGATGCTCAGGCCTAATGGTGCCATGTAAGTCAATGACTTGTGTCAAACTTCCCCGCATTGAACGGACTGGCAAATACCTGCATAGCTCGGCAGTGAGAGGCATGGGAGCAACTTGGCTTACTGGTATGAATCTATCTGATGTGTGATAACAACTATGAACTCCACTTCTGGAACCCAACTGAGGCTGCCAGAGAACTATGACATAGCACTGGTCTTGTCTTTCTGCCTTAAAAGGCACTAGAAGAATGTACGGACTCACTCTGTGTGATGTTTCTTCTAATTTGGAAAAACTAAATTACTAAGCAAACAAATTTTACTTGTGAGTGGAAAATGTGCTTTGGTTACATTCAGAACATTCTGGACATGTGACCATATTTTGAAGCACTAACGCCACTTTCATGAGTAAACTGGAACATCTCTGGGATGCTGAAAAATCCAGGATTCATGCAGGTAGTTAAAAATAGCTGTGAAGGAGAGTGAAGGAAAGAGGGCGAGAGACAGAGGCTGGAAATGGCCTAATTTATCTCTTCAGCATGAGACAATATCAGACTGAAGATGTGTGGAAACACAGACACCTGGTCACATCAGGTCACTAAAATCTGGATTGTAATCCTGATCAGATTTTACCTATGTGTTTATGCTTAGCTCTGGTCCTTCAGACTGAAATTCAGTTACTTTGTGGTGCAAATCACTTTCTACACAACAAACAATCACCTGTGCTGCTCCTCAGTTTTCAGCATGACACACTTAGCGTTTACAAGAAGAGTCTGTTAATAACGATCCTCCTTCAAAATTCTCCTTCCGTCGCCATGACGTGTTTGGAGACGTGAGGTAGTGAAAAACGACGATGCGAGGAAAAGTGACTGCTCAGAGGGGGAAACAGAACTAGAATGAAACTCATGTCAGGAGATGAAGTGAGAGAGCAATGATGCTGCATTTAGTGCTGAAGGGTTGTCTCTACTATAAACAGAGAGGGTGCTGTAACAGTAGTGGGGGGGGGCTTTAGGTCATCAAACGTGTCTTGGAGAGACAGATGCGTTGCTATAACGTGGTTCAAATTTACCTCAGATCACCTCCTGAAATGGTTTTAAATGCTTCGTGGCTGCATTTATACCTACATTTTTCTGTGCCTTGGCCTAATCCAGATATAATCTTGGTTGTAAAAAGCGCTGTATAAGTAATAGCGAACTGAATAATCAAGATGCATGAAGGAGCATACAGATGACAGATGACCTGGGGTTCCATACACTCTCTGTTACAGATGTTATGATAACTGCAAAAAAGGTATGTTTTAAAATGAACAGAGGTTTGTTGTTCATCAAATTAATTGCTCACATTAGGTGTGTTTGTGTGTGCACTTCATGAAATATAAAAAGGCTGATACTTTTATCTAGAGCGACGTACAATCTTAAGTTACAGGGACAGTCCCCCTGTAGCACCTGAGGGTTAAGTGTCTTGCTCAAGGACACAATGGTAGAAAGTGTGGATGTTTGAACCTGCAACTTTGTGGTCATCCAGTTCATAGGCAAGTGTTTTACCCACTAAGCTACAGCTACAAAAAAAAAAATGTTAGATTTTTTTTACGTAAAGAAAAAAAGTGCAATGGTCATGCACTAGCGGTTAGCAGATAGTTCTCAAAGATGGTGCACATTATTACTTTATAAAATGAAAAAATGTAATACTCGTGTTTTATAATTGTACATGTTTTTGTACTGTTTTTATAATGCCAGTATATTTGCTGTTTTGGATTAAATCAAATGAATGTATTCGTTCATGTTTTAGGAGATGTATGCACTGATGAACTGTGTGCACATTCATACTGAGCAGTGACTGGGGCCTTTGTACCCTGAGTGGAAACTAAGGAAACTAAGGCCAGGACAGGAAGGGTGGGATCTGGTGGTAAATGACTCAGCTGCCTTACTTCCTGCTATACAATGTAGTTAGTACACAGTTTTCAACAGTCATATTTAAAGCATTATATGTGTATAAAGTATCTTTTTTATCTTCTTATAAGAGTCATAAATACGTTACCAAGAACAGCCTTGTTTAAACCACTCTTGAGTATCCTTGGCTTTACTGAACTACCAACCTATTTAGAGCGGTGCACTGTATTTAAAGGCGATGGACAGAGAAACAGAAATGAGAGGCAGAGAAACTGAAAATACAATTTATCTGACTCAGTTTAAAAAGGTAGGTTACTAGGTTACTCCAATCATGGATAAAATAAATCAGGAAAAAGTGTTTCCGTTGTACTTAACACTGACTTGGACCAGGATTCTGTAAAGCTGCTTTGTGATGCTATAGAAATAAATTTGACGTGCCAACAAGATGACAACAAAATGCCTGCATGCATGCATTTATGGCCTGACTTAAAAGTTTACCTCACACATTCGTTTCAGAAGTATAGATAGTAGGGCTGTAACGATATACGATACAAAACCAAATTCGCGACACTCACGAACCCGTGTCGCGGTGTGAGGAGGTTGAATCACGACACGCCCCTTCCCGTTTAACTCCTTCCCGTATACAGTTCCCGCCCAGAAACATAAGTTTTTCGCCATAATAGGAGGATTTTCACCTCAGTTTCTTTTCTTTAACCAATAGCTAAGGGTCTTAGGGTTTCAAAGAGCCCTCCCACAAGATTACAAACATACAAGCACAGACTGACTCTTTGTTTGCTGAATTAAGTTTGCTGAATTAAGCTATGACACTGGGCTTAAAAGTGTCTATAAGCTGGCTGGGTTGTGATAAAACTGCGTTGGAGTATCTGTGTAATTGTTTTATTGTGTTTTGAGCGAGTTTTGTGGTATTTATTGGTTTATAATTTTGTGGTAAAGATAAGGTGTCTCCAAACAAAATGGCACCTCAGAATTTCTCCTCTCCTTCACCGCAAATTAATCGTGATACGAACCAAATCGTGAGCCAAAAATCGCGAAACGAACCGAATCGTGGGTTTGGTGTGTCGTTACAGCCCTAGTTAATATAATCAAATTCTCAACAAAAAAAATCTAAGAATATTCTGTACAGATGCACTTTGCAGATTACAATTATAGCCTGTTTCTCTGCATCATTTAAAAGACCTCTTAGCTCTTTCATCAGTAATCAGGTGCCTACAGGACCACCAGGGAGCAGGTATTTTTAATACCTTTTTAATAGTGACTGACATTATGGTGGAAACAAGACTCACAGTGTCCTATTTTATATTAATTCATTTGCAAAATTTAATTAAAAATGATCGGCAAACCTACAATTTTGATGTGTGACATGAACAGTAAGAACATTCTTAAACTGGAATTTATGCTAAATGTCTGCACAATTCATGCTGAGGGGTATGTCATGTTGTCTTACAACAGTGTTGAGAAGGTTTTGGCCCAACATGTATGTTTTTTTTAATTTGCTTTTTTTTCTCTTTATGGCAAAGAGGCATATAAGAAAACATTTCTCTGACCGCTATTCTCCATCACCAGCATTACATGAAGTTTAGATTCCCTATTGGTTTTGGATAGTTGATATGTTATGTGTGTTGTAGGCCTATCACCACCACTGTAAAGAAAAGCCAGGTCAGTATGTTTCTACACTGCACCATAATACCTCAACACACTCTAAGACTTTATCTCTCAAGCCCTGAATGGATGAGATGCAGAAAAGTTGACAACGTTCCAACAGTGGAATTCCGATTTAAAGTGAAAACTGCTGACGGTTGGAAAAAGTGAACTGGGGTAAAGTAGAAGGAACAAACAGATGGAGGGGAAGACAGACATCTCCTTTGCCACATCAAATTTGCCACAGGGTGCAGCACAAGTGAGCAAGACAGGGAAAACAAAAAAAAAACAGACATTGACAACTGAACACACTCCTGTGTCACCGACACACACGAATGTGAAATGATGTTTACGGCTTACCTGATTCCTCCGTCGGCGGCTGCCATAGTTACGCCGAACCAGCGTCTTATAGTTCTGGCTCTTCTTGGTCAAGTAGTAATACAGTACACAATCAGAGACACACTGGTGAGGAAAACAGACAGAGAGCGCCTTTGAGAGAACAAGCACACACAACGAAAAAAGCTGCTTTAATTACTGACATATACAAAGAACAAGACCAAGCAAGCTTAGCCAGACCGCTAATGCAACTTGTGGGGAACAGCGTCTTGTAGCTTGTTTATGGTACATAAAATCATCTTTATTTGATGTGATCTAAATGCACACGCACCTGTGTTTAAAATTATTAGTGGGTGAACAGTGGTCCCTTTTTATGGCAGCAAGTAATTTGTTGAATATCACTCTGCTTTTGTTTGTGGTGGCTACTGCAGCCACAGCAAACAAATTGTATTAATATTGCCTTGTTGCCTACACTGCATAACGCATAACCCTTAAAATGCTCAAGCATGCACATTTTAATAAGGTGGAGTCAGTTAGCTTCGACCAGGATCGACCCACCAAGAAGTCTGGTAAAAAAAAAACATATTTAAAATAATATATTTTAAACAAATCATTTTAAAACTATGACTATAATGTACGTTTGTAAGTTCTAGAATTCAGTGTATACACACACATTTTTTATACATATGAATTAATTAATACATACTCATTTACACATGAACACAAACACTTCTATTCACTTCTATACACACACAATTCTATATATTTTACATGCACACAAACACTTTAAATTCTAATACTCATAATACACACCCCATAATGAACACACCCCACCCTATACAGTTTCAGCATACAGTTTCTTCTAATTCATGCCAAAGTTATGAGGGATGTTTTAGCTTATTGTTGTACGATACAGGACGTCCAATCATAAAAGAATCAGCCTTAAAGAAACATTAACACAAACGGTTTAATTTTAAGGGACAGAGTTTTTAGTACAAAAACCCACCGAAATGTCATCAGTATCTGTCTTCAGTAAAATAAAACAGAATATGGACCCTTTAACCACCAAACAAGCTTTTATCAGCATGAAAGGACAAACTATTTACGGCAGAAGCAGTGGGAACTGCAGCTACATTAGCTATTTCTAAAGATCTGTGTATATGTGTGAAAGTGCACTGCCACAGACAGGAAGCCTGCCCATAGAGACAGGAAGCACTCACCTTTCGCTCTAGATAAGAGGCGATCAGGCCAAAGTTCTTCGGGTGTTGCACGAACCTGGAAAGCAAACAGAGTGAGAGGGGATTTTCTTTTAATGAAAAAAAAAACAGGACAGGCACTTAAAAAAAGTGCAAAGAAAGGAAGAGGTGACAGATTTACCAAAATAAATACAGAGAGAAAGAGCGAGAAAGCGGTAAAAAGAATTTGTGCATGTGGTCTTCTGTCCAGGATGTTCGTCAGGCTTATAAAACATTCTACAGCCTACAGAGCCCTTGGCTTGATCTAGGCTGAAGTTTTCTCTGTTCTCTTTCCTAGGTTTGGAACCCCAACTCTTTCAACAGCACCTCATCCCACAGGAGCTATAATTTGTGGGAAGAAAATGAAAGCGGTTTCTGCTGAGTCATTAGCCAGAAATGCTGTTCTCCATCCACATGACATGGGCAGAGAGCAGCAGTGCGGAAAAACAAGGAATGGAAGCTTCCGTGTGGTCGTGGGACTGGAGGGCTGCTGCTGGCTGGCCACACAGACTTTGCCGTTTCATGTTCGTGACTGTTGCGGTCTGCACAGGAGCGGAGGTGACCCAGAAGAATGATAATTATAATACAATGCAATGCTGAAGATCAGAGAAGAGCTCCAAAGAAAGTACCAAAATGGAAAAGAGCTCCCAAGTAGCTCAACCATATACCGGTTGTACTCATTTGCTTTAACTCCAGGTTGTATTCCCCTACGGCATGTGGTCAGGGGTCTACAAGTGGCCAAGCTCCAACTGAGTAGGAGGGGTGGCTATGTTCCTGTCAGACTAAGTGGATTCTTAAGAGATCATGGGAATGTAAATCTCAGGAAGACTAATACAGGAATACAGTTCTTAAAACAACCGCCCTGTTCTACTTTTCCATTTTCACAGATGATGCACAGTAGTACCAATATCAACACAATGAAATACTGCTAGTCAATATTGGTTAAAAAGTGATAAAAGATCGTAAGGAAGCTTGCACTACTGAGGTTAAGCTACATCCTGAGAACTGCTACTCTGTGTTAAATGCTCTGGATAAGAGCATCTGCCAAATGCGTAAATGTAAATATGCAGGCAAAGCAATCTGAACCATGCAGAAAATGGCACACATTGCAGTTAACGGTCATAACCCCAGTGCAGAATTAAATTAAAATAAAAATAAATAAATACTATACACAATGCAAGAAGGTACAAGGATATAATACTTATTAACCAACAAATTCACTAAATATGTTGTGGAATGCAACATCAGCCAGCAGTGATGTACACTGGAATGTACAAAAACTAGGAAAACGTTTACAGTCTTGACTAAAACTCTTGCGCAACCAACTACCCTTGTGACAGATACTCACTTCTCCTTAAAGATTTCTTTCTCGTGCTCGGTCCAGAGGTTCATGAACTGGCGAGACTTGTAGACCTTCATGGGGTCGTCCATGAGCCCATTCATATTGATGAACTTCACACGCCGCTGCTCAGAGTCATACATCATGGGAGGAATGACAGACAGCTGCCTCATCTGCTTCTCGTTATTCTGAGGGGAGGACGAGAACAGACAGAGAAAGAAAGAGATCAACAAATCAAGTGTTTTTTTATTGCCCGTTTAAGACCACGACACAGCACAACACCACCACTTTTAATGCACATGCTCAAATTTGGTATATATTAATGTCCACTCTGTTCAAAACGACAGGTTAAAAAACCATAATTCAAGATTGCACAATCCTTATATCAGTTCTGGTGTCCTTCAGACCTTTTGACCACAAGAATTTTGCAGTTGGAAATTTTTGGTTAGTTAAACCATTCTAGATTAGCTGAGCAGACACATTGATACTGTTTCTGGATACCATTTTACAATTTAATTAGGGAGGTCAATTAGTTTTTCTTAAATCAGGTGCCAGTCCCTTGTTACTATCAGCGAGAAATAACATAGCTAGTCTACGCTACTCTGCCAATTAATATACTACATCAGCTCATAATTACTATGAATAATATGACACTTCACAGATGTTTTGTTTTTTAGCCTACTTTTTACAAATGATACATTAAATATTATGTTTTATATTATATTATGGATTTTGTCATGCTTTGTTTTCATTAATTTCAATAATATGCTTCATACTGGCTTCTGAACAATTCAGATTGACCCACCCAACGGTTTTCCTACAGTTTAATTTTTTGAAGTGATTTTTCATATGTGCACAATGGTATAACGTCTCTGAATTGACAGTTTTTGTTTTATTGTATAAATGTTCAATAAGCACTGTATAAGGTCATAACTATGTTACAATTTCATCTAGCTTCATCATGTCACATCAGCTGGTAAAGTAAGGAGTTTCCACAATAGTTTAGCACAACAAAACTGAACAGGACAGTGAAAACACCACACCAATCCTTATCTATTCTTTTTTTTTTTTTTACACAAAAAAAATTTGAAATATATACTGTATATATACACTGTATGTA
>JBBPCY010000082.1:9469844-9507187 GCA_037974405.1 Brachyalestes nurse
GTGCAAAAACATCCAGAAAAAATATATTTATTGCCACAAATAAGCAAAAATGGGTGGAGGATATTTGCAGTTTCCGCTTTATTGTGGGGATTTCCGCGTAAAACTATGAGTTCGGTTCTCCAAAAAAATCCGCGTGTGACTGAATCCTGATGCGCGTAAAACTGGATAGTTACTGTATACATATCACGTCACAAAATATCTGCAGTTTCGTGTTAGTAAGTGGGGGTTTCAGCGAACGATTATTAGTTTGGTTCTTAGAAAAAATCAGAGATGGACTGAAACTGCGACTGCTGATCCGCGTTAAAGTGGGGATTTACTGTATATATTTATTTCTCTCTCTTTCTCACCCCAACACTGTTCCTCTCTCTAACCCTGACACTGTTCGTCTTTCTCTCTCTCTCTCTCTCTCTCACCCAGGCGCTGTTAATCTCTCTATCTCACCCCGACACTCTTGGGCTCTGCTCTGAGGAAGCGGTGGAGCGGTTTAATGCCGCTGGTCTTGGCCTGTGTGGTGGTGCCCTCTGCTGGAACCTGCTCTTTATCTCCACTTGTGGCCATCTCTGCTCACATTCAGGACATGGAAGAAATGGAAAAAAATGCCAAAGCTATTAATGCGAGCTGTAGAGTGCACATTTATTGTGAACCAATATCCCCTCAGGACGTATAAGAATAGGTTAGTAAACAAGCAGCCTCCGAGTTCGCCATACTAACGCCCAAATCACCACAAACACGTTAAACTGACAGTCAGAGCTTCTACTAGGACAAAACTCTTTTTAAAACTTGAGCATTTTGACACGGTAACGTTGGTATCTGGCTTGTCCGGTTTATTAAACCCTAATTCTGACAAGAAACCACATACTTAAAGAGACAATACGTCGTACTTCTTAAGCTACACACACGAAGAGTGAATAACGGTGTAACGTAATTTACCTTCAACAGTGTGTAGATGAACTGCGTAGACCTTACAGTATTTCACAACAGTGAAAGTGGGGAGCTGGAAGAGAAGGGGTGGAAAAGAGTGGACGGGAGAAAGAATGGGGCGGAGACTGAGGCTCCATGTTTGGGGGCAGTTTCCAAGAGTTCACTGCAAATATTGCGGCCAGTTTCCAAGTACAGATCATTTCTACACAAGTCCCATTGTCTGCAAAGAGAAACTGAATTTACAGTGAATACCAATAAGTGTGAAGACTGAAAAATATTCGTATGTATGTATGAGGACCAAATAAATAGTGGCACATTCTAATTTTCTAATTTGGCAAATTTATTTGTTATGCTGTTGGCACTTTTGTCAGCATTAAAAGCACATTAGGCTTAATATTCATTTATTTTCTGTAACCACTTAATCCTTACTATCCTTAGGGTCAGAAAACTTAGGAAAGATAATAATTTCCATTGTGGCCAGAGCACCCCTTTAAACTAATGTCTAGACCAGGGATGTCCAATTCCTGTCCTGGAGGGCTGGTACCTAGCACAGTTTGGTAGTTCCCCAACTCAAACACATTCACTAAACCTGGGAATAAACAGTTGTGTTTAATCTTAGTGTAGTCTTAATTCATGTCTGGGCCTTTTTTTAGTTTTTAGTGCTGTATGATGGTTGCTGCTGAAAAATAAATAGTTTTGCTAGTTTAGGATAGTTGACCAACTTGAACCCTTTAAGTGTAAGTGTAAAGTGACCATTTGTCATATGTGAACACACCACAGCACACAGTGTGAACAGCACGAAATTCTTTCTCTGCATTGATGCCATTCAAGCAGGAACAGGAACAACAGTCGCTGCTGGAGTACCATATACTAATCTATAGTAATTCTTCCAGTTTAATGTAACAGTCCAATAGTAATCCAATAAAGGTTTCTGTATTAATACTGTTGTTCTTTTTACTTCTTTTTTTTCACTGAAGTAGTCTGCCCCGTAGCCCACCTCAGCATCAAAGACAGACCAGATAGAAAAGTAGCTGAACCTGATGCCTCCTGGGCTTCCTACCTTGGTGGGCTTCAAGGAGTCTTCTGGAACTGTTTCTGTTTTACAATTTTGCTGAAACAGCATTATATCCAGGGATCCAGCTTCTAGCGTTTTTTCACCAATTGCAGGATCAGACTCTACACCTTGCTTACCCAGTTGGCAGAGATGGTCAACATGGTACACCCCACCATGATCCAGTGGTTAACCTGGTCTTGGGATTGGGCCGCAACAGTGTTTCCCAAGTTTGCCTGCCTCTTCTAGACAAGGTTTGATCACTGTTGTTCTTTTTACTTCTTTTTTTCACTGACTGCAGTGTGGTTGAGCAGCCGTGGGAGTGGATGATTTAGAGTTTGGGAGTGATTAAAGTAGACAAAACGCAGTTGACAAAACGTATACAGCTCTTTTTCAAGGTAAAGATGTAATACAACTGGCATGAGCAGCAGTTATGCTAGTGTAACATGCTACAGTTGTTACCAGGTGTTTAGGCCCATAACATGAGGAATGTTTTGAAATGATTGCAGCACCTCTAAGTGCATGAAAGGCAATACATGTATACAGTAGTTATTTATCACCTAAAGCTACTGAGATGCTGGTAATGACAAATTTTGATATGTGCAAGAATTTAGACAAATACAGTATAGGAAGGCCAAATAGTAATCATCCGATGTGGGAAGGACAATAGAGCACTCTGTTTGGATTAAAGTAGATAAGTGATTAATGAGTATGGAGAAATGCAAAGAAGTAATTAGATTTAGATTCAGATTCAGATTTTATTTTTCACATACACCGTCATACATGGTACGACATGCTGTGAAATGCTTTTTGCAACGCCCGACCGTAAATGGGTAAAGTGTAGGGGCATTACCAACAAAGCAGTTATGGATAATAAAGTGCAGGTGTTACATGAATGTATGAGCGCTTCTTTGTTTTTTGGAAAAGTAGGGAAGTAATGAGGTGACAAGGTTTCTTAAGTTACCACACACTAAATTATTGTCTGTGTATGGCTGCAGGCATCCTGAGGAAAGCTGTTGTTGTTTCCTTTCAGTGTATTCTTAGTTGATTTACTAAGTGAATTACCTAATTAAGCCTCAGTCCACTTGGAGTCTCAAGCGAGGGCCTAATAAACTGAATTAAATGTGTTTAGCCAAACTAATGAGAGGTTGGGACAACAGCCTAACACCATAAAATGATGTCACTGCAGTGAAACAACATAAAGTAAAACAAGGATCAAAAAAGAAATTAGTTCATTATAGAACTGCAGAGGAACATCAACGATTGACTTATAGTGTCAGATCGTTAAATATGGTCCAGGCAGCCATCTAAGCTGTCAAATTTGTCTAAGATGAAGAAAACTAGATGATTACAGGAGAATTCTCACAGTCATGCCTCACATGCCACGCCCCTTTCCCGCCCAGGTCACTGGCATTTCCTTCTACCCTGTTTTCCATCATGTTTTGATTTCTTTTGGTAACCTGATTGTCAGCACCAATTCTGCATTTCCCTCTCTCCCTACAAATACCTAGCCTGAACCAGAATCTAGTGTTTGTTCTCTGTCATGCCTACTGACTAATGTGGTCTGTTGTTTGTTTGTTTGTTTGTGTCCTCTTATATAGAGTAGACCGAAGTAGTCTGCCCCGCAGCCCACCTCAGCATCAAAGACAGACCAGATAGAAAAGTAGCTGAACCTGATGCCTCCTGGGCTTCCTACCTTGGTGGGCTTCAAGGAGTCTTCTGGAACTGTTTCTGTTTTACAATTTTGCTGAAACAGCATTATATCCAGGGATCCAGCTTCTAGCGTTTTTTCACCAATTGCAGGATCAGACTCTACACCTTGCTTACCCAGTTGGCAGAGATGGTCAACATGGTACACCCCACCATGATCCAGCGGCTAACCTGGTCTTGGGATTGGGCCGCAACAGTGTTTCCCAAGTTTGCCTGCCTCTTCTAGACAAGGTTTGATCACTCAGCCTACGGGCAGCGAAGCGGTGGCTGACTTCTCCGATGTCAGTCTGCACTGAACTGGCCTTCCAATGGAATGTCCAGTTCATCAGATCACAGACACTCTCACCCCAGAGATAAGGACAAAGTTTATGCTCTTGTCTCACTTTCAGTTACCTGTTGATTTATTAGTCATTGATTGATGACCCCCTGAGTCACCTGCTGTCTGAGCCTGAAACCAAAGCAATGGGGGAATATGTGGCTGGGCGCTCAGACAGGAGTTCATTAGCAGGTTCATCTTTTGCCTCTGCCAGCTTCTTTTTCCTTGAAAAGAAGGATGACAGACATAGGCCATGCATCAGTTCCTGGGGGCACAACATGGTCACAGTGAGGTATCACGGTGAGGCACCCACCCCCCTGGATCCCGTCAGCCACTGAACAATTGCACAGGTTGATTATTTTCCCTAATCCTGACCTGCAGAGTGCATACAACGTGGACAATTTTCGGCAGCCCACAGACAAGAGACGACTGGTCCGGTAAACAGTATGGAGTTTGGTGAGCACCTTTTCTGCACGTGGTGCGGCATGTTTAGTTCAGTCCCTCTCTCTGTCACAAACACCAGCGAGAGGTTTTCTTGTGTAAAGTATACGTTAGTTACGTATCTGACGGAGAAGGTTTCAGAGTTAGAGTAGTGCATCCGGATTTTAACTAGTGAAAGGAGACGAGAGTCAGGTGTGTTGCTAGCCAGGTGCCTTAGGGGAAGACAGCTTGCCCCCGACTCTGGCTGTAGAGCCCCTGCAGCAGGGCAACTGGGTGACGATTCGGCGGCATAGTCCCCACACGAGTACCACTCTCCTCCTCCCATTTACGTGTCAAACAGGTATGCCCTGCTCAGTGATGCACCAGCTGAGAAGCCTGTTCAAAGTGCTCTGGGTATAGGAAATTAGCTACTCCTTTAGGGACTCCAGCACCAGCTACTGGTTGCCAGGGCGCCGGACATTGCAGGGAACCTGAAGCTGCTAGCTAGTCATATTTATTTAGTCATATTTTAGAGGATAGTGTTAGTGTTGTAATGGTTAATGATATTCGTCTGTGGCAATCAGACATCACTAAAGCTAGTGTTAAAGAGGTGTGCAAATTAGCCCAGACTATGTCCGATGCTGTAATATGCTCTGGTCCCATCCCAATACGGTGTGGCCCTGACACTTGCAGCAGGCTTTGGGCGCTGTATTACTAGATGTTCAAATGGTGCTTAGAAAATAATGTGGGATTTACTGGTCCATGTTTGAGGGCAAGCCTGGTCTCTTAGCACCTCGTGGGTGGGTGCTGATCTCTTGCAGCATAGCCCATAGTCTGTTAGCTAGCTCAGGTAGTCACTGCTGTCAAACCAGGAGGCAGACAGACCAACTAATCCGACCATCTGCTAGCTGCCTTGAGTCATCACCTAGGTTTCACCCTAGGTTCTATAACTTAAAGACTGTGTCTGTCCCCTGAACTAAACAGAAAAATAGGACATTTCAAAAAGCGTGCTCAAATAATGTAATTAATCTCTCTCATACTACCAGTAAGCTCAGCATCTTAGATCTAAAATTAAAGCTGTTAAACATTACAACGGAGGCACAGGATTTTATTATACTAGATTCTATTCCTACAAGCTTGCTTAAAGAAGTCCTGCCAGTAATCACTGGACCTCTCATATCACTATTAAATCCCTCACTTAGTCAACTGTAAAGAATCTCTGTGTCACTATGGATCCCAAACACATATAAGTACTGTTACTTAATTAGCTTTCCTTCATCTACAAAATCTCTCCATGATGCAGAAAAATAATTCCACGCCTTTATTACTTCAAGACTCACTAGAACCAGGAAATTTGACCACATTAGCCCAAAATTATCAAGACTTCATTGGCCTCCGATCAAATTTCATATTGATTACAAAGTTCTAATGACTAATGACATTTAAAGCCTTAAATGGCCTCACACCCGAATACCTCCGTGAATTATCTCTTACTATGAAACTTCACGGTCACTCATATCTCAAGGTGCTGATTATTTACTTGTCCCTAGAAATATGAAAGCTTCAGCAGGGGGAAGTGCATTCTCATATATAGCTCCCAAGCTCTGGAGTGCTATTCTGATTAACATTTGGGACTCAGACACAGTCTCAGTTTTTATGTCCGGCTGAAAACCTACTTGTTTGGTCAGGCTTTCTGTAATAAATGTTTCCTGCCAGATGTAAGGTGTAGAGCTGGGAGGCGATGGGCACAGAGAATTCAAGTAAACTGGGACATTGGTGCTGTCACACTCAGGTTTGTAATGGTGGAGTGGAGGTACTCAGGGCGCTCTCATGCCCATCATGCCTCTCAGTTTGTATCTTGGAAAGCATTCTTGGGGTCTCTATCAGCCTGAATTCAGGCTACCACCTGCACTCCAGCGGTCAGGCTCAGTAGGTGCCAGAAGCTCAGCAGGTTCCACCAGGAATAATGCCATAGCCAACAGCATGACTGGGCAGACGTCCCAGCTTGGACCAGTTCAGGAGGAAGAGGCTGTTGAGTTTATTAGGCTCTTAATTTTCTTGCTTTTTTTAAGAAACAACAACAGTTAGTTTGGAGGAACAATGTAGAGTATCATAAATATATAGGAGGCGGAGCACCCTCACAAGCCTGCAGGACTGAGCATGGGCTCCTCCCTGGACGAGAGCCAGGCAAATGGCGTTAAAGTAGGAACAGGGACTCTTTAAAACACGGGCTCTCCTGTAGTTAATAGAGGACCCAAAGATGAGAGATGTAGAGAGAGCGAGAGCCTGTGATTTATTTCAGCCCTGAGTGGAGGTCCTTTGGAAGATTTAGTATAGTTAGTTAATTTATTTGTCATATTTTTTAGAAGAAAAGCCTAATCCTACTGTGGCTTTCTGTTATTATCAATATTAAACTTTTCTTGAGAACTGAAAGGCCTGTTTTAGTTTTTGCCTTCTAAAGTATTATTTAGGTTTTTAGCTAGCATGTTTAATACTTTTTGACACCTATTATTCCAAAGGCTTGTAAGGACTGGTGCAAGTCTTCAACCTTTTTTTGTTGGCACTTCGGGATAAACAAGAGAGTCTTGTCTAAGAAATCTTTACATGTCCCCAGGTTGCCCTCTAAGCCTACTGGAGGAAATAAAGGAAGCAAGATGTCCGTGGAAGACTAAAAAGCTCTTTATGGTGTCATACAGTTAAGCTGGGGCACCTTCACATTTTATGAACTTCTTAAACAAATATATTTCAAATTTTAACATGTTCATGTTTTCTCTGTCTGTGTATTTGACTGGCCTAAATAAAATTAAGTACCCCAGCATCTTAAATAGAAGAGATCCATCTAGCCAGTCAAGTAATCTACTTCTGGTAATACCTTTTAAGAGTTTTTGAGCATTCCTTAAAATAAGTCCCAATTGGTTGTTTGCAAAATAATGACGACTTACAACCACTACATACCAAACATCTCTTGACCAAGCAAAGGAAAAATAAGTCTCACAGGGCCAGATGTGATCTCATAACAAGAACATCTCTTATATCTGTTAAAAATAAGCATTACCTCTTGCAACGGAAACACACTTTGATTACCTAATGATAAAGATTTTGTCACAGTGCAGAGTATGTACACAGTTGCTGACGATGTGAGAAGAAGAGAGGTTTACAGTGTTCCCCTGCGAAGTCGCCCGCAGATTTTTCCGTGAAAACCCTCGCAAAATTGCAAAAAGCTATTTTTTTTTTGCTTTTTTTCATGCCAATATAGAATTTTTCATGCATTGTAGTGCTAAATTATTAAGAAAAATATAATTTATTAATTTTGTAACATAATTATTAACATAAAGTCGGCTAAATTTCCATATAAAATATAACTATATATTTTTTAGTACTGTTGAGAGAACACAAAGCAACCATATATTGGTGGCTGCCCTGTGATGCATCTCTGGCAGATGCAGTCCAGCATTCCCGCACCTTAACAGTTTCCCGCATGGATCTCGAGAGTTTTGCTGAGTGTTCTCGTGTTTTTTGTGTTGTTCTTCTTTGTTGTTTTTCTATTTATTTTTATTACTATAAATGAAATAAATTATTACTGTATTTACCGTGCTCATACTAAAGAAAACAACACGTACTAAAGAAAACAACAGCCCATACCAAAGAAAACACGCTTGCATGAATTACAATACAGTATATATAGGGGTAACATCGGTAGACTGTAAAGTATGTATACGGGTTTACCTTTACATCTTTGTAAAAGTGTTATATATTGAGTTTAAAATGACATTAATGTATTTTGGGAGCATATCTGGGAGCATATTTAGGGTTTACACTATAAAACTAGACATTTTTAGGCATTTTTTACCACATCACAAATTCAGTTCTTCACAATTTCACAAAATGGCTACTAAGAGACAAAAAATGGCAGCAAGCAAAGTTCAGATGTAATAACAGGAAAAGGTTGTATCAATGAGGCAAAGTCCAGTCAAAAGGGTAATCTAAAAACTAAGTAAAAAAACAAAGCAAAGTTCAGAACACAGGTAATCCACAAAAGGCAAGCAAAGGGTGATCCAAAGAATCCAAGAGGTAGGTCCATGAACGAACAAGGATAGTGTACAACGGGCGTGTATAAACAGCAGACCCAAAGGTGGTTCCACATGTGCACATGGGGTGCATGGCTAAAACTCTGGAGAATGCCATCCGCCTATTGTGCTGTGGTGAGAGGTGTGTGCAAGTCAGGCATGACCAAAGGGCGTGGCTGGGACTCCGTTGACTCAGACATTTGCCGATCGTGGAGGCGAGTTGTGGGGCGTGGCCGTGGTGGTGGCAGGATTCGTGACAGATTTATACTGGAGCCTATCAATACACTCATAGGGTGAGAGACATAGGCAAACAAATCTAAAGGGAATTTAGCATATCCAGTTCACCTGCCGTACATGACTTTGGTCTGTGGAGGACACCTGGAGCTCCCAGCAGAAACCCTGAACATGCAGAACTCCCTAGCGAAAGGACTCTGGCTGCCCTGGCTAGGATTCAAACCCAGGACCTTCTTGCTGTGCTGCAAAGTGCTTTGTTCAACCATGTGTTCAGCTAAATTCCAAAGTTTGATTATCATAAGCAATGGTCATCACTCTTTGACCTACTCTGCACATTTTAGAGTGTGCCCTGCTCCCAGCATCTCTGATGCAATAAATAAACATATTAACAAGCCCTTGCTGAGCTGAGAAAACATTACAATATGCAGGGCAGTGGACCTCCAGGACCAAGATTAAGCATACAGGAATATCTAGTCCAGCACCTCTAGCATACTGGAATATCTAAGCAGCTAAGTTGTTGTGATATGAGAAGGAAGGACATAGAGTTAATAGGGAGTGGTTAGCTTGTTTTAAGTGAGCGATAATGGTGGATTAGCAGCTACAGGCACAGATGTTTTAAGGAGAGGTTCAACAGTTTTCTAGAACCTTGACTTTAGCATCATAACGGTCAGAGTGAGGAAGCACATTCCTAGTCTTGGGTTCTTTTGAGTTCCTCAAGTACAGGTGAAAGGGAAGTTTAAAGAATACCCCTTGTAACTGAACAGAATGGATCCAGTTGGGTTTCACAGATCCAGATCCAGTCTGATTCCACTTTGACTGATCCATCATCTTGGATCTTATGGTTACCAATGGAATGTTTGTTTGTTTCAGTGCTGTCCTCTTTGGACGTGCCCTTTGTGGCTTACAATATTCCCTTTGGGCTGACAGTACTGAGGTTTATTGACTCATTTATCTCATTATGCATGGACAACTCCAAAACTGATTTGAGTGAATACTACCATTTCAGTTCTGATTTGCTGGCACAGTTTACAGTTAAAACCGATTCTGCTAATATAAAGGGTATGCTACTCAATACACATACAATTTTGTATACAAAAATTTATTTTTCACATTTCATTTTACATTTGACAGTGGTCTATATGGAACACTTGCATCTTGTCAACATCGCTGTACCAGTGTTTGCATGGCAAAAATCTTCTACAGTTACAGCATTGCGGGTAACTGAACAAAATCAATGTGCACTTGAGGTTGGCATAACAACAGATTGTTACTAGCAGTTTTGCTAGCGATACAGTATAATGCGGTACGGTGTAACATGGAAAAAAGAAGCATACTATGATTTCCAAGCCAAAGATGTTTCATTAACATATATGTGAATTTAATGTGTCGTTACCTTGTCAGCATATTGACATGAATGGGCACCGACAGGATGCTATGATGGCCTTGTTATTTATGTACTGGGTTATTGCAGTTGTGTTTGTGATAACAGAAATCAATGAGCAAGATTTTTGGGAGGGGCCATCATAGTGTAATTTGTAAAAGTATGCGAGCATTATGATGTGACTTTAACGTTCAGCATTCTTTTGTTATGCTTCTTATTAACAAGACTGAAAAAATTATTTAGGTACATTCCTATATGTGTTGTTGAATTAGTACAGTGTTATATTATGGTGGATATAGTAAAATACTTCATTTATTTGGTCCTGTTCGTCTGTACACAGAGTAGGAGATAGAGAATAAGATAATCCTATAGTCCCTTCAAGTGGCTTCACTCTGCTGCAGGTAGGTTACGCATTACTACAACCGCCTGAGGAGTGGGAGGGAAAGAGAGAGGTCATTTTAAGCAGTCACAAATAATATTACAATTTTATTTATCACTTTACTCATTTGATTAATTAAACAATCATTGTGCCATTTTGATGAACCATACAGTTCAACTATTAGGCAGTTAAAGGAAAGATATACCAACTTTATTGCAAGTACAAAGTGTATGACTATTTGGGGACCAGTGTCATTAGCCATTACTTTTATGGTTATGAACCATTTCTCACTAACTCACATAGGTCAATACAAGCAAAAGTTATATTTAATTCATGTAACCCATGCAAAATTCCAAAATTCTATGGCTGTGGTTGTCTTTCTATTACGTCACATCTGAAGATTTTAAACATTTCATTTTCTAACATGACTTAAATTTTAAATGAATAAATCAACCTGCTCTGGAGTTAACGTAAAACTGGTTAGTTTAAAATGTGTGGTGTATGTGTGTGTGTGTGGATTTTAATTTTATTGTAACTTTTTTCTCACTGTAAAAAGAGCCTTCTCTGTTTTACAATCAGCTACAATTATGCTATTTGTTCTTAACATTTTCTTAATTTCTTACATTAACATAAATTACTACATAACTTAAATTAACTCATATAAATTATGTATTACTTATGAAATTATATGACAATTGTAATAACACCACTAATAACACCACTAGATGACATAATTTTATATGAGTGTCGGTCAACCAAAAATTTACACTAACACTACACAGAAAATTGCCATGCAAAGGCATATAGGCTTCTTTATCCAGCAGATCAGATCAAGCTCAGCTCAGAGAAAAAGAATTCAAGGAAAAGGAGAAAGAAAGCTCAAGAGGAGGAAGCGTGACTGCTTTACCTGTGTCCGAGTGGATCGGAGCGCCATTCGTGCAAATACACTCATGATGATGAGAATCACTCCGCCTACTAAGCTGTTGAGCAGAAACATGGCCTGCAAGCCGGTGAGAGATACCTGAGGAATACCAAACAGTTTCAGTTGGCAATTTAAATGGCCACTCTGACATAATACTGACATTACATACTGTCAGTAGACTCATTTTGTTACAATGGTATTACCTAAGCTGTTTTATAGAAATTGTATTATTTGCTTTTTTTTTTAGTTCTTTTTCCAACTTCTACTCAGCTTGGCATTGGAAAAGAATTAAGTTCATATTGTGCTCCAATAATTTTTCAGGGCATTTTGCAAAAACAATACAATGAGATGTTTAAAGATTTTGTGTGTTTGAAATCAGATGCAACACGCAGCTGACACATTTTGTTGACTTTCTATTTAGACAGGTTACAGTGACAACTGTTAATTGTACATTTCTCTTCAAGTAAAGATTTTTTGTGGTTTCTCACTATTTAAGACTTAGCCTAATGTGTGCATACACATACACACACATACAAAAGGGTTTCTATTATTAGCACTACTTTGAAGTAATTGAAAGTTGTAGTAACTCACAAAATGGTGACTCAGTCTTGAATCGTTCCCGTTGTCTAAATAGCTCTCATATAAGAGATAGCTGGGTGTTTCAGTGAAGGTTACCATGTCTTTGATGAAGTCAATTGCAGCGACTGTAGTCCCTATTGTTGTAACAATACTTAGTGCAAGACTGGCTGTGATCTGCAAGAAAAGGAATAATGAATCAAATAAAGCATATGTACTGGAGTCTATCAGACAAAAGGGGGGAGAAACACCCTGGACAGGTCACCAGTCCATCAGTCCATGGGCAATTCAGCAAATCCATTCCATTTGATGTGCGTGTCTTTACAAATCCACACGGATATAGGGAACATGCAAACTCCACACAGAAAGGACCCTCAGACGGACGTCTGAATCTTGGATAAATGCTCTGAATGCCATGGGTGTTTTTGTTGCGTTTTGTATCTGCGCTTGATTGGCTTCAGTGTGGCGTTACGCTGGCGTTCGTCTGACGCTGTTTAACGCCAGCCCATCCCGATGTGTAGTTTCGTGCATTCACCTGTGGGGGCAGTAATTCTTCAGTCCAGATTGTTTACATGTGGGACATCTTGATTTGTAGTTCTACATTGTAAACTTGGATCCTTACAATGATTTTGGGAGGATCCACGCATGCAGCGTTTTTTTGACGCCACCCGAACGCACCTCTGACCAAGCGCCCGTGTGAACGCTGTGATTTGCTCCAATGACCAAAAAACCGGTCGCCGCTCAGTCCGCGCTCACCTGGCGCCACAAACGCCTGATTCAGACGTCCGTGTGAACGAGACCTTAAACAGGCCATCTATGGAAGAAGTGATCACTCTGAATGCAATGCTGGGGGCAAAATGCTTTCAATTTCGGTATCTCCTCACCAGCAGGTATAACAAGGTTCCCTTGTTTCAGTGGAACAAAAACATACAGAAGATGAATCATAATCCTGGAAATTTACAACACATCGCCTCCAGGAACATCCTGGATGTGCTAACACAGACATGGCAAATATGCTGCTTAAATTACCCTCACTATCTGCCAGGGCTCTGCCTCCAACCATCAAACACACTGAACAAACACAGATGGACAAGAAGTAAGGTTCAGCGGCGAGTCAGTGGAATCAGCCATATTGAGTAACACTGACCGAGGCACGAGTGACAGATTGACTAAAGTAACACATTATGCAAAGTATTTCACTTTTTTTCACTGAGCTAACGGAAAAGCCACTTGGATTATAGTGGTGTAAAACTATCTTCATACTGCTTCTACACCATGGAGGCGACCCTGTTCAGCTTGTTTTAACATTTTCTCTGCTCTTACGCACTCAGTTCAGCCCAGGCAAGACCCGTCTATTAGAAGATTAGCTGGATCAGGCATGGAATACTCTAAAATGTGCATAGCAGGGAGTACTTTCCCGTCAGGCAGAGCAGAAAAAAATGTTTTTTTGTCCTGTTTCTGGCAGCAGTATCGCAAAATAAACTTTCTCTTGAAGCAATGACTCATTCATTCATTTTCTGTAACCAGTTAATCCTGACTAGGGTCATGGGTACCCGGAGCCTGTCCTGGGGTCCACGGGCGTGATGCAGGGACTCACCCTGGGCACACACACCTACGCTCAATTAAGAATCCCCCATTCACCGGACACACCTCTTTGGCGAGGGAGAGAAACCAGAGACCCAGGAGGAAACGCGCCACTACGAGGAAAACATGCAAACTCTGCACACACAAGCCCATCATAAGCCCCAATCATAATAAAATTTGTAAGTCAACTTTGGAAGACTAAATAAAGAAACGTTTTTATTTGCCATTTCTTCTTTCATTGATTAAAATACGAAGTATAAGGTTAATCATCAGTTAAAAACCCTCATCGCTGGATACACTGTCACTTTCTGCACTTACTCCACAACACAGTCAAGACACCAGAAACACAATTCAGAAATTCAGTTGAACAGAACAGGGCGTGTAGTGTCAGCATGTTTCTACACAGTGTTTTATTTCAAGAGCACTTTAGATGGAGCTGAAGATAAGAGCAACCCAGGGCAGGTGTGGAATGACTGACGTTTCTGAAAGCGTTTTTTTTTTTTTTTTCAATGACATTCCAGCATACAGCACACTATCAAAGTAAAAATGGCTCAGTCTTGACCTTGACCCACAGGAGACATGACAGTTTATCTGCATTCCAAGAACTCTTAAGTAGAGCAGATCAGAAGCAAACGGGGAGATAAACATGCTGCATAACCCTAAAGCAGCAGAAACCTGTAGAAGCCATTATCATGTGACTTTAGGAAAGTAGCTGGGGTGATGATGCGATTTCTTTATTTCATCCATTTTGTAAACCGCCAGTCCTGAGCAACTCCAGTGCAGAAACTGTAGGAGAGTTTTGGCCAGATATTCCAGTTCTGAAAAGATAATCATAAAGTTTCATGCAAAATAAACTGGATATTTGAATGCCAGCTTTACACATATCAAGGTTTCCAGTTCATGTTTGTATGCTGCCTTCAGGCGCTCGCCTACTTCCCACTTGTGAGGTTGGAAATACAAGTTCGAGTGCTTAGTTGTCAGAGTGAAATGAAATACGGTGGACGTACCATCACTCAAACTCAGACTGACTGACACCTTGTCCTAACAGCAAGCGAGCATTCTGATACAGCAAAGCTCTACAGCAGGGGTGTCAAACTCCAGTCCTGGAGGGCTGTGGTTCAGCATGTTTTGGTGATTTCCCTGCTCGGAAACACCTGGTTCACCACGCCAGTTAATTGTCAGGTTTAGTGAATGTGTTTGAGTAGGAGAACCATCAAACTGTGCTGGACACCGGCCCTCCAGGACTGGAGTTTGACACCCTTGCTCTTCACCAGAAACGTCAAATACATGAATCAGGTTAAAACCTAAACAGACTTTGCTTATAGCCTATTGCAGAATAGCTGGCTACATTACTTATCTTTCATGTGAATTCAAATTTTAAAATTAGGATACTTTTTTTACAAAAAAATTAAAATTAGGATACTTTTTAGTAGCCTAGTGGGTGAAAACACGCTTGTAAACCCGATGACCACAAAGTTGCAGGTTCAAACCCACCCTTTCTACCACTGTGTGCTTGTGCAAGACACTTACATCATTTATCAGAGGCTTTTATCCAAAGCAACTTCCCTAACTACAGGGGACAGTCTCCCTGGAGCAACTCAGGGTTAAGGGTCTTGCTCAGGAACCCAGAGGCGGTCTGCTGAAGGTAGGACTTGAACCAATGACCTCTTGGTCCAGAGGCAAGTATCCTACCCACTAGGCCACCACCCCCCCATTATAACTCTCAGTGTCTCCAGGGGACTGTCCCTGTGACTAATGATTGTAAGTCGCTCTGGATAAAAGCGTCAGCCAAATACCCCCTTTACCTTTACAGATTTCATAATGTGGGTCACAAATTTAAATGCAGTGTCAGTCGTGTTTAGCAGCTACCCCAGACAAATGGTTATTTAAAGTTTGCAAGTGATGGTGTGTAAACAATGTGATGACTCTGACTCACTATGGTAGTAAACTCTGTAGTATATCTGGTGGGGCATGGTTTTTTTTTAATTGAAAAAAACTACAATATATACAATACATAGCTAGTTCTGTGTATATTTTCAGTGCAATGTAATTTTTTTCCTTATTTGATTGAGTGGAATCTATGTCCATAAACAGAAATTCTTCAGACATTGTTGTGTTTGCATTTCAAACGATCGGTTCCTCTGCACCTCGAGGCTCTGATTAAACAAGAGTTTGAATTTCAGCAGCAGAACATTTCCAGACATTGTAATCAGACACAATTACCTTTTCAATACCCGAAAAAAGCCAGACAAGGCTGTTTATTAGCCATAGCAGCAAACTACTTTAAAAGCTTGATATTTAAAAACCAAAACATTCAATTTGCTGGGCTGTTGTACATGACCGCTAGTTAGTAGCAAAGGTTCTGTGGCCAGCAACAGAAATACAAGCGATACCACAGTTTTAAACCAAAACAAAGCAATTATTCACATCTTATATATATTATGTAAAAACTTCAAAAAGTAATTTTGCATTGCACATCTAGCTCACTGACTCACTGAGACTAACCCAGTCGAGGGGGTTCACTTCTTATTCTCCCCTCATACTCTTGTGCTATTAGTGGCCACTTGTGTTACGTGGATGTGACACACTTGAGTGGATGTTCAAAAACAACCAAAAAAAGTATTAAAACTGATCCTCCATATCCTCCTGAGACCCGGCCCATTCATTTATGTACTTTATAATGGACATTTTGTTCACCTGTATCTTCCTTACGTATTTGGAGTTACCCAATCAAGCCCTATAGTATTCTGTAGAGGACATCCTGGGCTTTCCAGTGATGTGGCATGTGATGGGTTTGCATGCTGGGAACAAGGACTGCAAAGGCAAGACATACATGAGGTGCACCAAATGCAAAATGTTCCTCTGCATAACCAAAAAGAAAACATGCGTCCAGGACTATCACACCTAAAATGTCCAGAGGATGTTCTATGACTTATACTTCACTGTTGAACTAAAATACATGTTTCGTTGTCCAAGCAACAGAAGAGTGATACACAGTTTCATTGTTTTGAACAAATAAAATGTGTTCTTGGGTTAATATCACTTTTTTTATTTTCTAAATTTAGTTCCATTTTACACGGAAATCGAAGTTGTCCTCTACAGTGGACATGGTGGGAAATTAAAAGAAATTTAAATTGTAAGATTTTTTAGGCCCAAATAGATAGAAAATCCAACAAATTAAGAAATTGTAAGACACTTTTTCTCTTCGGTTTTCAGGAGGATATAATTTAGGATTAGGCTTCCGCACTTGAAAAGTTATTTCCTTCAGTTCAAAATATTGCATTTGAAATCTACATTTCTCTGATAATCGCACAAAATTACTGACCACAAACAAACTATAAACTATTATTTATATAAAGAAAGAGGACATGGCCTGGACCCGTCCGCCCCAAATGTCCAACACTGGCACATTATCACAATTATACACACATACACATACACATATACATATATATATATATAAATAAATATTGGCTATTCATGGGAAGCAGCTGTAGAGGTCACATTCGTACAAAGCCTAATTGGTGAGGATGCCATTTTAAATTAAAAAATAATAACCTAGTTCAAGTCATCCTAATGCAGAGATTCATTTTAGTACTTAAAAAGTACTAAAGTAAGTACTCATAAAGTACTCATAAAGTACTTAAAAAAAACTTTCCACAGAGTGCAGCAGAATGCTGATTCATTAAGAATACATTTTATTCTAAAATAATAAGTAATCCATTTTAATCAACAGCCCCAGAGTTCAGCTGACACTTACCCATCATTTGGCTCTGCAGTTCTCATACCCTGTCACTCATATACTCTCCACTGGGCTCTATAATACAGCCTTCTCATTTACATAACGTATGTCTCCTCACAGTTTCACACAACTGTCACTTCTTTTGCATAGAGCCAACATATGAAGCGCATGTGTTTAAGCGTGAAAAAACAACATACACAGGGAGATCCATAGGGAACGGATTATAGAGCACATCAACGAAGCATAAAGAAGCATTTCAACACGTGAGGGGCATCTGGAATGTAACAGAATGAAACAAGCAGAAAGGACTTTAAAGGAAAGATGGATGGAGAAGAAAATAAAAATATTTTTTAAAAAGGTGACATATTATACCTCTTTTTAAACAAGTTATAATAGGTCTATGGGCTACAAAACATGTTCATGAAGTTCTTTGCACAAAATCAGTCTCACATAAAGAGATACCACCAGCTCTGTTCTAGACAGTTTCAGTCCCTTTCAAAATGAGCCGTTTAAGGGCTCTGTCCCTTTTATGCAAATTGCACTCGGCATCTTATGCGTGCTCGTAAAACCAGCAGACAAAAATGACGGACCTTCAGCTAATCTAGTGGGTGGGGGCTCGACAGGTGAGGGGTGGTTCTATGCAAATTTCCTTCTCCTGAAGTCAGGATAAGGGAGCCGTCCGAACGGCTCATATAAACATGATTCCTGACCCCAAAATCTTTCAACTGACTCACAGAAAACGGATAGATAGAAATGCAGAAAACGCTTGGAGTGTTTATAGGAGCAGTAGAGACTCAAATGGAAATACAAAAGGATGCAAGGAGTTTTGCTTAATATGTCCCTTTTAAAAGTCCTCTTGACTTGCTCATTTCCATGAACATATGCACCAAGTCCATTTTCTCAGTGTTGTTCTTGTTTTAGTAAGTTTTTATCAACGATATTGATGGTTGGCAAATTCAAAATTAGTGTCCATACGCTTCCATTACTTGTTAGCTACAGCATCCTTATAGTTCCAATGCAAAACTGAATGAGCAAACGTGTCGGCTGATCGATTACATGTGAAGTAATGGTGAAAAAAGGACAACCATGCCTCTAAAGAAAGCACACTCTGTCACTCAGTTCAGTGGTCTAGTGTGCTATCAAACAGGTTTTCAAGGTGTACTGATTTGCTCTAGGTGTGACTAGTTCACAACTCCACCACATCAACTTGAGGTCTGGTACTTTCCAAAGACATTACCAATGTACAAAAAGGCATATAGAGCAAAGCAAAAGTAGGTCATAGTACAGAAGGGTTATTGTAAAACTGTGTGTGTGCACTTGCACGTGTGTGTGTGCTCGTGTGCACTCTGATCCCTCACCCGGTTCTCATCGTAGATGATCTGAACGATGCTGCGGTGCTTGTGTTCCACAGGAGGTGGAGATACTGGCTTTTCTGGCTCCACAGGCTTAGCTGCTTCCTCCTCCAGTTGTTGCTAGGAGATGCACAAACCCAAGAACATACATCAATCATCACTTCCATCATCATCATCATCATCATCATCCGACACAGAATTAGAAGATGCATTTCTGTGAGGAATTTCCAAGCGTGATTGTGTAGTTGCTATAAAAACATTGTTTTTTTTTTGTGCCAAAAAAAAAGTGTTAGAAAAAATAATAATCAAACTTGTGATGATGTGGTTCAGAAACTGGTGCTTTACCCGCTGCGACTTTATATAACTGACTTTTTCTATATAACAGCTTTAGTGTCTAGAAACAGCAATCACACTAATAAGAGAAAGAAGAAAAGAAGAACAATAAAAATAATGTTTAATAGATAAATGCACGATAGTTGTACAAAACTCCAGCTGGTGTGCAGAGAATCTGATGCCTGTGGGCTGAATTTGATGCAAGACATTCTGTGCATCTGGTATAATTAGGTCACTCTCGTTCATCACTGCGCAGCTACATAATTAGAAAAGGGCTCTTTGGTGTGGGACCCTCTTTCAACTTTTTATTATGAATTTTGGCCGCTCGCTTTTCAACAGGCCAGTGCGGTGTCTGCAATGGAAACTCAGAACAGAGACCATATAGATTAAAAGAACTGTACAGTCCTCTCTCTCACTCTTGTGAAGAACTGTGGTAACAACAGCTTGCTATTATCGCCTGTCTAATCTAAACTAATCAGTTCCATCTCCATCTTGGATTATTGTCCTTCTTGTTGTACTCACTGCTTGACCGCTCGTCAGCACAAGAAGAAAGATCTGTGGCTTCACAGTGAGATCTGGTCAGCTTTCCAGCATGTTTGGACTTAGATAAAGAAAGTTAGTCTAGTCTCTGCATGTGTTTGTCGGAGCATTGAAAAGAGGCTAAACACATTTAAATATGGCGGAGAGCAGGAGGGCACAAGAGAGAGAGACATCCTGGGAAAACCTTCTGCAAAACAGATATTAAGGGAGAAAAGGGGGGAAAAGAAGGGGGAAAAAACCCCACTACACAACGCTCTTTTCCAGGCAAACCCTGGCTTGGCATTCCGTGCCTAATGAGGACAGAATTCCAAAGCAAGATAGCATCAATAAAAAAGGGGGGAGAGAGAGACAGACAGACAGACAGACAGAGAATGGAGGACAAGTAGAAAGAACCAGCTCCACACACAGACATTCTCTCAACAAAAACATTAGAAAAGGTGTCTCATTTATTTTGGGCTCACTGTTCCTTTAAAAACATGTTTAGAAATCGAGAAATATGAATGGCGTTGTACACTGCAGTCATCGTTTTTGGTTTAAAAAGTGTGAGAATGATTGGCACAGGGAGGAGCAATAAGCTCCTTTTGGGAGGACTACATCGCCCACAGGGCTTAGTGCTAAATGTAATCCCCCCTTGGGAGGTCACACAGCCTGTTGCTTTAGGGTTGATTGGGGACAGCAAAGCTGCTCAAGGATGAACCCTCAGCGATGCCAGATCTTCTCAATTACCTTCCCACTGCCAGCCAAGCCGGAAGAACGGGAAGACAGTCTGCTCACCTGTTTCTTCTTGAGCTTGAAGATCTGCTGCTCAACCTTAGCAATCTCTCTGTCCACACGGTCCATGCTCTGGATCAGCTCTTCCTTTGAAAGCTTGGATGGAGATGCATCTTGTTCCTCCCCTAGAGCCTGCAGGCCTCCTGGGGACGAGGCTTCAACCTTCAAACTGAACTGGGTCTCCTGAGGAAGGAGGGAAAGAACAGAAACATTTCTAAAAGGGCCAGTTTCTCATACCCAGCTTTAAAAGGGAATAGCCATGTTTGGTTCTTTTTTCAAATACCAGAGGGTTCTTCCTCATCCTAGAAGATGCAGTTTTTGTTATAACTGTTACAGAGGAAAAAAAATGAGGCCAGTGACTTCTTAAGTCATGTATCAAACAGACAGAGGACCAGAGGTAACATTATATGCATGGTTTACATACAAACTACTCTTACACATAATGTATCCATAACCATCAACTAATACATGTCTTTCCATCACACAACAGAAAAGGCAGCCTTACTAACCAGGACAGGGAGCTATGAAGGAAGCTTTTGAATGTCTAATGAATTTACCTCCCATTATTTCAGGGAAACTTTGCTGAGCTGAGTCTTGTAATATCGTCAAGCTAGCGCACACTAGGACAGCCTACATGTATTCGGTCCAAGGAAATAAAAGGAGTTCCATCTGGATTCAAATTTCAACTTTTAAACCTTTATTGAAATCATCTGACAAATGTTTTTAAACACACAAATGTTTATGACAACAAAAGTGTTCTATTACTGTTTGTATAAGGAAAAAAACACCTGAGTGCTGTGTTTACATTTTTGCCATACAACCCAACCTTGCGTGTGTGTGTGTGTATGTGTGTGTGTGTGTATACACCAATCAGCCATATCATTAAAAGCATGTGCCTAATACTGTCCAGGTTCCTCTCGTGCCTCCAGATCATCTCTGACCTGTCAAGGCATGGAACCCACCAGACTTCTGAAAGTGTTCTGTAACATCTATAATTATCTGGTGACTTGGTCAACATCTACTTGCAGCTTTGTTCCTCAAACCATTCCTAAATAAGTGTGGCAGGGTGCATTACCAGCTGAAACAGGTCACTGCCTTTAGGAAACAGTTGTCATAAAGGGGTGTACTTGGTCTGCAAGATTTTTACCTAGGTGGTACATGCTAAAGTAACATACAGTGCCAAGAGCCCAGGTTTTCCAGAAGAACACTGCTCAGAGCAACACACTGTCTCTTCTGGACTCCCTTCTTCCCATAATGTATCCTTGTCCCTTCCCAAAGCACTGTGTGTTCTCATATATTTACCTTAGCCAGCATTAAGTTACAATTCTTGCTTCCAAAATATCAATTTCAAGAACGGACTGTTCACTCATTGTCTAATATATTCCACAGAAGCCATTATTGACTTTAACTGTCAATATTTTAAATGTTCTGGCTGATTGATGTACACCAACATGGTACAAGAGTTTCGCTTGTTACTCTTTAGTAACAACTTGCAACAATGTTGAATTAAACATTATAAACTAGTATCCCATAGTAGAACATTGCAAGTATAGATGTATGAAGAAACATATTCATGAAGGTGTGTGTCCCCCACCTTCTTGACCTCCCCAGTGGATCTCAGGCCGTCCTGTACAGAATGGGGGAGTGGAAGGACAATGCCTGAAGCTGGAGGGCGAGGCATGTGGGGTTCAGGAGTACCCTCGACACGGGGCCGTTTGGCCTCCACAGCTTCATGCTCAGCCTGTGCAGCCACCGTGTGGAACTGCTGCTCGTAGCCATGCCTGCGCTCAGGAGGCCTACAAACAGAACACAAACAGGCAGGCATAAAAAGAACGATACAAATCCCATTCTACTGATAAGGAAGACAACTATGTGTGATGAGGCTGTAGATAGCAAGAGTATGTCTTTGTAGTTGTATGTAGCTCTTGCAGTCATAGTAAAACAAGCTGGGGTGTGTGTGTGTGTGTGTGTCTTACCTCTCAGTCCCAGGGTGGAATTCTGACAGCAATGAGGGTCTGCGACGCTGCTGCTGGTCCTGCAGGTGTGTACTGCGGTATTCTGAAACTGTTAACTCCTACAAGGAAAATAAATAAATAAAAAATACTTCAGATGCAATCAGAAAAAGGAAGTTACCCAGAACACAAACATAAGGGCCTGCAAAAGTCAACAAAAAACCCAAACCCGACTAAACCAATACTGGTCGACCAAATGACAAAATAAACCACACACTCTTTTTTATTGTTTTAATCAATATACACTTTTTACATTCATGAATTATCTTCTATAAAACCCAATTAAGTGAGTAGCTGTAACAGGGAGGAATCAGAGTGCAGACTCAAACATGACTCTTAAGGTTTAAAAGATTACAGCAGAAAAGTCTTCTACACGTCTATGCCATTCAGTGCACATGCGTCCGCTGGCCCAATTGTCCTGTGCAAGCCTTGCTCTCAGAACCCTGCAATTCAATTTAGCAAATAAACTGCAAACGACCTTGATGGCGAGCGTTCCAAGTGGCTAAGCCAGCTGATCACTCACGTCTCCAGTGCCCTTGTTTAGTGGCTGTCAGGATTCAAATTAGATAACTGAGAAAACTGTTCCGTTTCCACATATTTAAAGTGGTTTGAAGACCTTATGAAAGCCAAAGTCTCACTCACAGTACAGGAAATATTACATCTGTAATGCTGGCTATATCTACTTAAAAAAAAAGACCAGTTTATTATAACTTACTGCAACAGCCATTTTAATACCAACAAACAAAGACGAACTAAAGGTTTCACAGTTTTGCCACGTCTCTGTGACTTGCTAAAGACTTCTGACCAAGACGGCAATACCAAACCAACAGTAGCAGTCCCGGCCTTTCTCAATAAAACACTATGTCAACAGTGCTAGGATTGGCCTTACAATGCAGTGAGCATTACATCACAGTTTCCCTGAAAGGAAGTTTCGAAACTAAAGAATAAATCTGAGAGATAAGGGGAGTGAAAGGCCAGGGGCCTGTCTCACAAAACTCAGTTCAATCTAACCCTGTCACGCTATGGTGGATCACTTTCAACCAGGCTTCATCAAGAAAACTCCTGCTGCACCACTAACCCACTTCAGGCCAGGTGAAGTTTCACCTCACTCACTGACATGTTGTAAGCTAGCTGCTTAAAAATACACAGTATTTTACAGTAAATACACTATGTATACTACATGCATAAATTATGTTTAATATGTAATAGCATGGACTTTTGTCACAAACATCATACTTCCAAACAATTAGTCATAGCTTTGGTATTTAAATTTGTTTAAACAGAGAAATCTGTTATAAATAAGTGACCCATGGTCGTACTTTTGGTTTTGTGAGGCTGAAACATAATCAGGAAGTCTCTTCAAGTTGAATGCACTTCATGACACAGCCCCCAGCTCTCTTACCCAAAACCGTTTACAAACAATTCCTTCTAAACATCACGTAAATCCTTCACAACATACAAGCAAGAGTGAAAGATAGACATACAGGCAGAGAGAGAGAGAGAGAGAGAGAGAAAGAGACAGGCAGGCAGAGAGAGAGAGAGAGAGAGAGAAAAAAAAAAATAGAGCTTCACCTCAAGTAGCCCTCTAACGGCATGTATTTGATGGTACATATCTACTTCACATATCTTAATCTAAGTTTCCTTACAAAGTTCACTATTAATGACATTTTCGTACGAAACAGGATTAAGTCCTGTAATAAACTGATTACTAATTGGTATAAATACTTACTTACACATGATCTTTAATATGTAATAAGCAAATATAATCCCTTTATAGTTGAACAGTCCACATTTTATGATTGCCTTCTTTCATAATGTGTTAAATACTTCAAATACACAGACTGTGGATTAGCTTTCAGCAGCATGATGGTTTAATATAGTATTTAGACAAAAAGACAACACCATAACAATGAAGGAATGCCAGCTGTACTATATAAAAGGCTCAAGCCTATCGTGCATTAAACTGCCTTGAAGTGAGTGCTCTGCATTGGATGTGTACTTATTTTCACCTAGAACAGCAACAAAGCATGTGTTGAACGCAGCATGTTGCGATCAAAACACTAAGAGAGATTCCTAATTCGGGCAAAATGTGCTAAACGGGTGCAATTCTAAATCTAGTGGTGCAGCCTTTACTACAACAGAGGGAAAATACTGAGAGCGCTCACCGGTGCATGGCGTACTTGACTGAAGGTGTACTGGACTGAGTGGGGTTGGTAGCGGCTCTGCTCGCTGCTGAAGCTCCCCTGGCTGGGGGGAAAGCCCGAGCTGGACATGCTGCTGCTGGAGGCTGGAGGCTCAGACTGGGCCTGGAGCCTGGGGCACAGAGGTGTGCTCACGGGCTTGACACCAGCATAGCAGCGCTAGCAAAGCACCTGGGGAAAGAAGAAAGATGTAACAGAGAATATCATGAGCTCACTGATCGGGACGAGGGCCATGTTACCATAACAATTCCAGTTTAGAGAAGTTTCTGATTCATAACACATGAAAGCTGCTGTCCGGAGAACCCATTCAACACGTGCTTTTGTTCTGGCATACTTTTCAGTTTTAGCGATATTTCAGCAAGATGTTTACTTGTAAACAAGCATTAAATCTATGATAAAATGGCCATAAAATAGTGGTGTCCTTTTCGCTAAGCAGACCGTTTTTAGTTCTACTCTAATTTGGGTCCTCAGACCCAAATAAATAGTATTACTAATACAGCTCTCTTACAGAATACAAATTAAGCACATTGTAGGTTTCCTTTCTGGGAAAGTGTTTTCTGTATGGTTAACATTTACAATACTGTGTAAGGCTCCTTTCAGTCCAATAAAAACGTGTCAGGTGTGCAACAGGGCTGCACAAAACGATCGTATTGAAGGAACGGACTGGCATAAAAAGAGATTTTCCACTTATCCCAGAAGCGGTCAAGCATTCAAGACAGAGTTGGTGTCCAAATTTTGCTACTCTAGTTTAAAACTGGATCCACAAAAATTAAAAGCTGCTGAAAACACTAGTCATTAGTCACCCAAAACATTGCTGGAAAAACATCCCCAAAACTATCGATTCTACTGTTTGTTGTATATATTCTAACACTGGGAGGCTCCTGTTGCTCTAAAGACACTCAAATCTCATCGGGTTTTGTTCAGACTTCTCTCATTCTTATTATGCCATATCCGACCACATACTCCAATAAACACAAAAACGCAGCCTTTGTGGTGTAATGACTTGGCTAAACGTGGCCTCGGCTTCTGCAGACTCAGCAAACACACGGGTCTTTTAAAGGCTGTTTCCAAAATGACAAACCAAGACATGGTATACTCTTACACTATAATCTACATCTCTCAACCCCTTCTTCCATCCGTTCTTGCATCCCTCCGGCCTAGGTCTCACAGGCAGCCTTCTACTTATTCCTTCACTTCACCTCACCTCACGGCCGTTCACCAAATCATTCAAATTCTGCCTAACAGAGGACTGCTGTGAGGCTGTAACACGAGCTACAGCGCCGGCCTCACGCCCCGAGACCGAACGAGAGAACCTGCCAGTGAGATATGGAGGAAGAGAGGGAATGTGAGCGTGAAAGACAAGAGTGCAGAGAAACATGTGAAAGGGAGACAGAAGGAGGAGCAGGGTGTCACTCCTGCATCCTGCAAAAAAAATCAAGGATTTGTCAAAAACATCTGCTGCACTGATGTCATTCAGACGCCACTGCAGAGAGGAATTACAAAAATGGCGTCTGGTTTTATTCCCCCCTCCATTCCCTCTTCAGTCGCAACATTTGGACATGATTTCACAGCCAAATAAAAATGCCACAGCACTTGACACTTTCCACTTTCCACTTTCCACAAATCCCAACAACACTACGGGGCATAGTGTAGACCAGAGCTGGTACGGCCTGAATTATTTCAGCACCACGGAGTACACAGAAAATCCTGCGTCCTTCAGTAGCACATTTCAGTACCTCAGTGTTCGGTATCATCAGCCTCACTCAGCCAATAAGCGAGCTTGGTCCCAAATCTAGACCGGCTGATAAGCATGTTATTAATATCAGCGGCCTGTTCAACACAAACAGCAGCAGTGCTTCTGAACACACACTCCTCTTTAAAATGAGACACTACCCTCACTACTATGATGACTGCGGCTGGAACTCTGTTGACAGAGAGTCAAGGTTTTCTTTTATTATTTACATTTAACAGACGTTCATTTTATTTATAGAGCACATTTTAAAATCTGCGACCGCTCAATCTGCCGAGCGAAAGCACAAACACTTACATCATAAAACAAAAAGGAAAAAAGTATTAAAACGAAGGTAATATGGGAAAAGAGCAAACATGCTAAAAACTAAGCCATAATAAAAATGAAACAAAAATGAAATCAGGACAGCGATGCTTGACGCACTGAACTAGACACTAACTGACCGACGCCTCCACCCCACACACACCCAACCTTCATAATATCTTTAAATGCTAAAAAAAAAAAACAGAGGTACGTTTTCAGGGGAGATGTAAAGCTGCATCATTATCGAATCAGAAATCAGTGAAGGTCCTTTAGCACCTGTGGCCCTCGCACAGAATTTCAGCTCGTGCTCTGAGGACGGCACTGCCAGAGTGATGAGGACTGACCAAGGAATGTTACTGTCTTCACAGAGGAATTTATGAAGAAAAAAAATGTGTATTTAGTATCTACTAGAGAAGCACAATCAAAATCAGCAGATATTTGCTCCAAACCTGCAATTATCAATTAGCCAGTGTATTTCCATCAATTTTCTGTCTAATTTTATGACGTAACATGAGTGAAATGTAGCCTAATTTCACATGAACCATGGGGCCAAATAGTCAGTCACTCTAGATGCTACACTTTGATGAATGTCATTTAACCAGGAAACTATTTTTTCACTTTAAAAAGGTAAAATACCACTTTGGCTCATAATATTAACACTGAAATTTTGTCTAACAAAAACCGAAAATGAGCTTGTGTGTTTCCTGTTTCCTGTGTGTCCATTTAGCCCATACGAGTTTAGCTGCTGGCTGAACAAAGGCAAATTAATTCTGGTCATCGGCTAAATTTAGATGTTAAATCAGCATCAGTCATAAAAACTCATTATCAGTGAAGCCCTGGTTGCTAGGTTCCCTTCCATGTATTTTTATGCAAATTTTGACAAATTAGACATGATGAAAAGGGCAAACACAGAATAAAATTCTCATTAAAATAGTGTATGCTCGCTTAATAAGGCAAATACTTGATTAAGGCAAAAAGAGCTTGATTAAAACAGGTAACAAAAATTGAAAAAGTTTATCACAAAAAGATTTACTGCCAAATTAATAAAGAATTACTGAACCTCCTACAACCAGCTCAAACTGTTGTTGGGTTGCACATTTTTTGATGAGGTCGCCAGTTTTATGATGCTTGTAGAAATACTCATATTTCTACTCTAAACAGCTCTGTAAAGGGGAAAATAAACACAGCCAAATATTTTTGTTTACTACAAACAACAATAAGACAAAAATACATTTTAAAAAATGTACATTTTCACAATAAATAAAACAACTTAGACCCAGAGTTTCTACTTTGGGCATACCGTCGACTACACAATGAGGCAAAAAACTCAGGAGGTTTATTCCACCTCTTACCAAACTCAATTAAACTCAATAACTACAGACACATTAGGCAGGGATAGAAAGCAATTAGGCAGCAGTGTTACAATTCTAATATCACACTGACAGTTCAGTATCAGCCAAAACTTACAGCCAGGGAACAGCACCATCCTGACGATCGATAAGATCCTAATTGTATGACAATCTGGACAAGGTATTTTCTACACACAGATAAACGATGGAAGGGACAAAATATTGTTTAGTTGACACAAACCTCTAAAAAGACTGAGTCAACGTGGCAGCCTGCCCCTGCAGGATTTTTCTGCATGTTCCCTGCACAGCCTGGCCACAGATGCAGCACAATAATTATACGTCCTGTGTTAGACTACCACTGTCCTACTGCCAGCAGATTGAGCAACTCAGATAAAAACCAATGCACAAAGAAAATCAATCAATAAATAAACATTCGCACAACCTCTTCTGATGCTTTTCCTAGTTAAGCGTGATGCTGCCCTTTCACTCTGAAACATGAAAAAAAAGAATAATAATCGAAAGAAAGGTGGACAACATGGCAAAAGCAGAACCACAGTACTCATGATACACGTTTCCTGTAATGATGGATTAGCCGAGTGTCATATTTACAAATGTCTACACAAAATGGTTATTTTTATACAACAATACCATCAAACATCTGGTACAAATAATCGAATAAGACAAATGTCTAAACGGGCTAATATCTAATCAACTATGTGTTACTGTGTATACTGTTTATAAGCTGTCTTTAAGTGGCCGAAGTCATTTTATTATGCATTTAGTAGCTCTGTGTTGTGGAAATACGGTTGATCCGCAAGATACTCAAAGCATAACCATGGCATTATTTATCACAATTCCACCAATATACGGGGCAGCTGGTGATCTGGTGGTTAGGGAGCAGCCAACGCGATCAGAAGGTCGTGGGTTCAAATCCCAGGGTTAAATGCAGAGAATTAATTATCAAATTATTCACACTGTTGTGTGGTGTGTTCACGTGTGACTATAAGGAGCCACTTTAAAAAAAAAAAAAAAAAAAAAAAAAGAAACAGTAGCAATGAAGAAGAATCTGTAACAAAACCCATTGGAACAAAACCCATTACTCCTCGAACCAAGCGTTGATTGATTCTGGTCCAAATGTGATTCCCTGCAATGACAAAGTCATTCACAAGTGGAAGCATGGCTTACTTTACAAGGTCAATAAAGGGCATACTTTAGACCACACAGCGTTAGTGATCCAGGATGGTACACAAGTGGAAAAAAGAAGAGAGGCTGTGTACAGTCAGTCAGTCTTGAAGGAATAGTAACAAATGGGAGTCTTTCATTCTAATGGCTAGCGGTATGAGAATTAGTTAATGAGATAGTTAATGCATCATTGAGGGTCGTCAGGTCTGGAGAGTCTGAGCTAATGTGATTAGAAAGGCAGGTTGCGTGGGATGGCCTGTACATCAGCATGTTTGACAGAAAAGGGATCAAGACTCCCCTCACATTATTCACACAAAGTGGTGAAAGTCCCAGTTAAGAGTGTTGGGAAATACACCATACTAAACCGCTAGTATGTGTATACATAACCCTAAAAAAAATACATACATGTATATTTTTATCAAGTAATGTATATATACGTCAAGCGGTGTTAAATACACAATGGCTTAAGCCTCGTCAGTCCTGGAGAACGCTTAAAATTGAGATACCCTATCCATGAAAATGACAAACTACATGGAAAAAATATGTAATTCATTTTAGTCATCATGAACATGTAAAATCAGATCTAATGCCATACTAATATAGTGCACTGAGCATATCTTTAGGCACAGAGACCTAAAGAACATTTGCACATTTGCGCAATGAACGGCACAGAAAGACCACAATGTGTTCAGAGTATGAGAGTTTGTTGGGCTGAGAAAAAGAAACTCAAGATCTGTAAAACAAACACCACAAAAACAAAACACAGTCAAAGACTGCAAGCCATGTGGCTTCAAAAACTCCTCTCGAATTCAACTTACGTTTTAACTGAGGAAAAGTGAAAGCAGCCACACAAGAGACAAAATTAAGGTAAATATCTAACATTTTCCCCCCAAACCAACAGACCCAAGAACAGTTTATACCCCGCTGGTTATTGGAGCCTTCATAAATAATGTTTTATTATGTTATGCAATGTGAAATTCTGTTGTTTGGTGCAACTAAAGATTTTCTTCAGAATGTCACAGCTGCAGCATAACATACATACATTTATATTTAAAACCTTCTTACATATATACATATTTATAATGCAATGCAATTAATTATGTGCAATGTAATGCAACTCCATGTGCAATGTGGACCACAGTGAAAATGTTTTTACAAACTGTCACAACTTCCATGTGACATGCACATCTCACTTTTTATATTTTCACACGTTTTTTTTCATCTATCTTTTTTATCTTGCGTGTAGAAATGTAGCTTCTATTCAAATTGGACTGCATTCAATCTTGATGTACTTGCACAACAACAATAAAGATTCTGACTCTGGTGTGGGCTGGTCTGTAGAATAGTCGCTTGCACACCTACCTGTTGTGTGTACATTCAGTCCTAGGACACAATTCTAGGCGCTAAGAGAGAACGTTTGCATAGATTCACTCTCACTGGACAGCAGCCTGGCTGGGCAGCTGGTGGTTAGGGAGTTGCCCCTAAGAGCAGAAAGGGGTTTGAATCCTGCTAGTGGGACCACTGAGGTACCCTTGAACAGGGTACCGTCCCCACACACTGCTCCTCAGGAGCTGTGTTGCTGTCTGCCCACTGCTTCACTTGCTGAATGTGTTAAATGCAGAGGAAGTATTTCACACTGATCACAGTGTGTGCTGTGGTGTGTTCACGTATGACAAATGGACACTGCACTAAAAACGAGGGCACTGGTTGAACATTTAACGCTCAGAGACGAGAAACTGTAAACATGACTGCAGAAGGGTTGAATATTCTATTTCCCCGTTCTACAGACCGCTATCTATCTTGGTTTGGACAGCCTGGACTTATCAAGACGAGCCTGCTAACATTAGGACATTATTTGGCAAGCAAATGCTGGTGAACTCTCTTGCTCGGACATGAGCTACAGCACGAAGTTCTTCCACACCAAACTCATCCAACCATGTCTTTATGGACCTTGCTTTGCGCACCGGGGCACAGTCATGCTGGAACAGAAAAGATTCTTCCCCAAACTATGTCCACAAAGTTGGAAGCATGTCCTTGTCCAAAATGTCTTGGTATAGAGAAACATTAAGATTGTCCTTTACTGGAAGTAAGGGGCCTAGCCCAAACCCTAAAGAACAGCTGTCCTAATACTTTTGCTGATACATTAACATTAATAAAACGTAGAAACTGAGACTCCATCTACCTGGATTTTTAGAACAAAACATGTATTTCTTCAAGCTTAAAAATGAAGCAAAATAAATACTTCTTTTAAAATCAAGCTTCTTTATTTGTCACACACACAGTTACTGAAATATGACCCTAAACATCTATGAGACTGTAAAATATACAGTCCTGTTCAAAAGTCTTAGGCGCCTATGCAAATTGTTCAAACCCATTTTGTGTGTGATAATGTGTCGTTCTGCTTGCAAAGTCAACATTAAAATAAATGCAAACACTTAAAAAAGAAGTAAATTGTCTGAAGATTTATGCTGTAAAAAAAGTAGTTGGTATTCTGTGAGCTGGTGAGAAGTCAAACCAGGTCTCTGATGGAAGCTAAAAGTTAGCTTTCTTCTACTAATTTCCCGTTCCACCTTAAAAGCAGCAGCTGCTGCATTGAGTCTCATAGAGGCATTAATGTTGTCTATGAGTTATTTAAGGTGGAACTGGATAGTAGACATTACAGAGCTAGAGAACAGGAAGCCAACTCCTACCCTGAAGCTGAGGCTAACGGTCGTAATTGGGCTCGTTGAGGGATAACGAAGCTCGACAGAGGGTTCTACATGGCTTAGGATGGTTCAAAATGCATATAGGGTTGATATATCTACCTATTTGAGGCCGTAGAACATATTTTTTTGAACGAAATGTGCCTCTGAAGCCCGTCTCACCTTAGGTTTCCAAATCGAGTCGCCATCTTTAGCCAGCTAAGCTAACGGAGCCTCGGAACTTCAGAGAGGTGCGTTAAACAAGAAGGCTGTTTAAAATCATCTTTTTACACACAAGGGAAGCCAAAGGTGCAGCAGAAAATATCTAGGACTCACCTCATGGCCTTGTATATTTCCACAACCTGTACAAAAGGCGAATTTATGTAAGAAAGGTGTTTTTTCTCCTCCTCCTCTGAAGGACTACTCGAGTGTGGCAGACACTGATCTTCTGCACAGCCACCACCACGGTGCTATTTGTCCTAGCAGCACTACAAACACTCTAACACTTCTCCCTTCACTTCAGACCTCCATTACAGCCTAATACCTCGATTTATACCGAGGTAACTAGTATGTTACTTATGAAGCCACTACTGCTTTCCTCTCTCCCCTAAAATCTCCACTCTGTGTTTTTTTGTTTTGTGTCCATCAGCCAGGACAACGCGGTGTGACGTGAAAATGTTTCCCCACAGGCTCCTACGAAGCTCCCCCACCCAAAACCCTTTAAAGCACCCCATTTCCTTGCAAAGCAGCTTCTGCATCACCTGCGTGCTATTATAAAACACCACCCCTAAAGAGCTTAACATTAATGAAAATATGCAGCATAAATATTCTTGTTGTTTGTCTCAACTTATTTTATTAATGTTAGGGTTAGGGTTAGAAGAAGCACGATGTTAATACTCTGTCATCCAAACAGTTTTTAAATATTACGAAATATTGCAATCGTTTATCATTTTTCACTCTTTTCTGTTTTTAGCAGCGTAAGAACCACAGCTGGAACCTTTAATGGTTCAGGAGCAGGGTGATGTTCCGTCCGGATTTCTTTGCGAAGCGGGAGACATGTGTGTTTTGGTCTGGGTGGCTTGTTGTTGTTGTCTTTGTTACTTTGTTTCTGTTAAAATAATATTTAACAGAGCACGAAGGGTACGTGGTTATCGTCCTGGGTGCTGCAGCAAGGATGCAAAAGTTTCCCCTACCAGCTCCAGGAGGAGTTCTGGAGGAGAGCAGGCTGTCCGGGCTCTTCTCGTGACAGCACATCCAGACGACGAGTGCATGTTTTTCTCTCCTTCTCTTTTAAAACTCGTCGAAACAAACGCATCAGTTCACTTGCTGTGCTTGTCCTCAGGTATGTCTACAGCTACTCCAAAATCTTACCTCCCCCCTCCTCGAAAAACTATCCTGTTTCTAAGCATTTCCACTTTAAACAAGTCAACTGTTCAGTGAACATACACTATATGGACAAAATATTGGGACGCCTGATCATCACACCACCAGACACTTTAGCAACATTGCATCCAAATACATAGACATTAATATGGAGTTTGTCCCCTCTTTTGCAGTTATTACAGCTTCCACTCTTCTTGGGAGGCTTTCCACAAGATTTTGGAGTTTCTGTGGGAATTTGTGCCCATTCCTTCTGTAGCATTTATGAGGTCAGACACTGACGAGAACGCCTGGCTTGCAATCTCCGTTCCAGTTCATCCCAAAGGTGCTGGATTGAGTTGAGGTCAGGACTCTGTGTGGCCCTCTGTGTGGCCAGTCTAGTCACACCAAACTCATCCAACCATGTCTTTATGGAGCTTGCTTTGTGCACTGGGACATGCTGAAATAGAAATTGTTCTTCCCTAAACTGTGTCCACAAAGTTGGATTAATGGCATTGTCCAAAATGTTGTGGTCTGCTGAAGCCTTAAAATTGCTTTTCACTGGAAATAAGGGGCCTAACCCAAGCCCTGAAAAACAGCTGTGTCCCAATACGTTTGTTCACATAGTGTATTTGCCAGTGCCAATACATAAACATTAATAACACGTAGACACTGGGACTTCATCTACCTGGACTACAGTGTTAAAATGAAGTAAAATGAAAAAGATATAAGCACTAACAATTAGGCTAAGATTCTTTATTTGTCACATACAGTTGTACATGTAGAATGTGTACTGAAATGTGCCCCTGTAACATGTTTGAGACGTTTAAACAGTATACAATATACTGCAATATACAGTGCTGCGCAAAAGTCTACTTATGCGAAGTGTTTACAGCCATTTTTCTCAGTGTGTGATAGAGTCTTTCTACTAGCAAAATTATCATTAGAATGAATTCAAACACACCAAAAAGCAGGAAAAACTATTAGGTTTGTAAAAAAGTAGTTGATATTTTGTGAGCTGGTAAGAACACAGGCTCGGTTCCAGATTTCTCCTCCAGCTGTTGTTTGGATTTGTAAAATTCCAGCAGCAGCTCCTGATTTAATTTAATGAAGGACTGATTGAGTCAAATCAGGTTTCTGATGGAAACTACTAGAAATACTGGACTTCCACAAGGAACACACTGATCTACTGAACATTAAATCACTATTTAGTGTATGTTTAGTATATTTAAGTATATGTAGTCAGATGTAGTCATCCAAACAGTTTTTAAATATATTAAAGCATTTTGCACAGTGCTGTTGATAAAATGAATTAAAGAGAAAACGTAAGGCTAGAACTAAGTAATAGAACATGTAGGAAAATAAATTCAGATAAACATTACAAGTGTAAACAAGATCAGAAGTGTTGAAATGTAACAGAATCGAACATGTTCTGTAAAGCACCATATTCCAGGACCACAGTTGGAAATATCGGTCATATCAAAATAATGTCCAATGCCAATATTTTTTAAGCACGGATCTGCTGATACAGATTTGATTCCGATATCATTGTATAAGATCAGAATAAAACTACAAAAAATACTCTGTGCTGTGTATACTATGCTATTTAAAAAAAAAGTGTATTCTTTTAATATCATAGTGTACTAACCTGCCAAACTCATACTATTAAGTTTAGTACATAGTACATTCTTTGCACACTGCAAAAACTCCTGATCTAACCAAGACTTGTAATCTTATTTTTAGCCTAAAAAGTCTTCTTTATCTTATTTAGAGAATAATATACCATATAAGAGCAGATTTGTAAGATTATTAAGATTGTTTTAAGATATTTTGTCCTATTTCAAGAAATCTCAGACTAGAAACAAGTGAAATTATCTGCCAGTGCAGTAAGATATTTAGACTAGAAACACGTGAAATTATCTGCCAGTGCAGTAAGATATTTATACTTGGTAAGATTTCTTGAAATGGGAAAAAATATCTTAAAACAAACTAAATAATCGTACAAATCTGCTCTTATATAGTATATTATTCTCAAAACTCTCAAAAGTCTTGGTTAGATCAGGAGTTTTTGCAGTGTAGGCATTTTTTCACTATACACAGGTGCTCTTGGAACATATAACCCCGTGAGAAGCGGGGGGTTACTGTATTTTATGGAATTGATAAGGAATTGGATCGAAAAGAAGAATTGACATCAATTTCTTATCGATTCCCATCCCTAGTATCTCTAGTTTTTTTTCTATTGTTTTTGCTGATCTTTGTTTCTGTCCACTTTCTGCCATAGCTAATAAAGGTTAATCTTATCTTATCTTATCTTACTCATGAAACTATACCTCACGAGACCAAGTTACTCAAACTTACCATGATAAGCCAGCAAAAGGGTGTCGTAGTACAGGACCCAGGTGTCTTGTTTGTTTATTCAGTGATTAGTGTTTGTCTCTTGTAATTGCATTCACCCTCTCCTCACACTATTCATAGCACAGATAATGTTAGGAGAAAGAAACCCAAATGAAAACAAACCTAAATCTAGCCTTTAAACTCTATATTTGGGTCAAGTAGCACCACTGGACATCTGAACACAGTATCACTTGTTACATGAAACAAGGCTTTCTCAGTGGTTTGGTAAAGTCACATAGAGAAACATATGACTTTTTGGCAATTTAAATGTGGGGAAAGTTTAACACACACACAGACACGCACACACACTCACACACACGCACACACACACATACTGACCTTTAGCTTTCTAGTCAAGAATGCACTTTTTCCTACTTTCTCTACTATGTGTTCTGAATTCTGTATATGTTGACTAATCTATTTGAAAAATTGAGACAAATGGCATAATTTTTTCCAAGTTACATCATTTCATTTCTGTCTGTTAGTTCAATTTGCTTGTTTCCAGCCTGTTTCCATTATTCCATTTCTGCCTGACAACAGTTTATCTCTGCCACACCCACACTCAGGACAAGATCAGAGTGAATTTAATTCTCAGCTACAGCTTATCATGTAAACTGTACATAGTCCTGCCCACAAATACATGCTCATGAGGCCCAGAACAATGGTTGCCAGCAGGCAAAACAGAAAATGAAAGTTTAGTAATAAAGTGAGAAAGGTGTTAATAACTGAAGTGTTTGAGGTTCTTGAACTAAAACCAAAGCAGAAGTCTTAGAGTCCTACGCTATTTCTTTTGGTCTCCCCTCCTCAGTTCAGCTCACATAATTTCAGTGGTGTTTAGGTCAGGACATATGTTTATGTCCTGTGTAAATTTAATGTCATGACATTAAACTTTGTGCATCTGTCTTGGAAATGATCAGTAATGGTTATATCACATGATAAATGCTCTAACATGTTTGTGGCATGGCCATATCAATGTTATGAAGCACTGATCATTGTCAAAAATGTTCAGGTTAGACACTATCTATCACAATAGCATTTTTGTAGTGAAAATAAGTGTAAAATCTTCCCTTTCTTGTTCATTTAGCTTTTGATTTTCTTTGAATTTTATCAGTCAGTATGACAATTTATTTGCAAAGTGTTATTTACAGCAGACAGTAACAAAGCAGCTTTACACAATGCGGTAAAACAGAAAGTTTAAACTGAGGTACCAAGTGACTAATGTGAAAAGCCTGTCACTGAAAAGATAGCAGAGTGCTGAGTGTGAGATATTTTAGGAGAACATGGTGCATAAAAGCTCAGTATGAGTGCAAGGCAAGACAAGATTTCAACTCTGAAAAACTCTTGTTTCTATGCTGCCACATGTACTGCTGCAGTCCCAATGCATATTGTATTCCTTTTACAAGGGATTGTTCATTGCAAAACAACTCTTTTGTTGTCTGAGAGTATGATCTTCTTTTACTTCCTCTTCTTTTTATTTAACTCATTCCACCAAGTACCCAACTCCAGATTGTTCAATCTGATTGGGAATAGTGTGCACAGTTTTCCAGGTTTATTTCCCATAAAAATAAAGGTGTATATGTAATGTAAAGGGATTATTTCATTTTGAATCATTTTTATTGGTCCAGCATGTTCCAGGACGTAATGTTTACACATTGTAAAGAGAAGCTAGTGTTTTCAGATTATATTGTAATGTCAAAATGTAATATGATAGCAACCTCATGCAAGTATCTACAGGGGGTCCTCATGTTAAGCCACAGATCTGTTCCTTCGACAGTGATGTAACGCGAATTTTGGTGTAAGTCGAAACAGACCC
>JBBPCY010000082.1:9536940-9552215 GCA_037974405.1 Brachyalestes nurse
TTGCCTTTAACCGAGATTAATTTAAAGTAAAGGCTATATTTCCAGCTACTGAACGCGAACTTCTGACTCTCCGTGCTGTTTGTTTTAGTCTGAGCTGCTGTGGCACGCAGGTCTCCCGTAGATGACGTCACGCATGCACCTGTCACACAGACATCTGCCCGCCGCTGACAGTTTACTGTGAACTTGATTTTATTAGTAACGCAACGTTAGTTGAATTATAACGGTAATCTAATTACCCATTTTAAAATTATAACGCGTTAGATTACTGCGTTACTAAAATAATAATCAAATCACAGTAACGCGTTACTGCCCAACACTGATTGTGTGTAATAAGTAGAGCTCCGTAGTGTAAGGATATTTAACACAGATTTCACCTCTATGGTATTCTTTGTGTTTTTAAAGACAATTCTGAATTGCACTAAAATAAAATTGAAATGATGCACTGAATCTTTTCATAATTAATAGAAAAGCTCTATTGTCAGAGATTTAGACCCCTAGTGGCCAGTGATTGTGAGCATGTGTGTTTTGTGAAACATGGCTAGTTCAGGGACGCCTTATGTTTTGGCTTGATTTTAGTAATAAAGGTATAGGGGGTGCTTTGAGTTCCTTTATTGAAAGGAACCAGGACTGGCACTTAAGAAAGGGCTTCTTCTTACTCAGTCTAAGAGTAATCCTGCTTTTTCCTGATGATTCTATGAAACCCTTCCCTTACGTAACAGTCTGACGTCAAACACTGGACCATCGTCACTCTTTGTGAAAGCCTCTGTCTGCTGGATGGCATGTCAGATATGATGGTACAGCATTTCTTGCATTCTGTTATGCTGGGTCACCACAATCACACAATATAACTATTTTTTGAGCGGACAGAACCGAGTTGACAATTACCGTTCTCCTCCAGGCGCCTTGAGCTTGCATTAGAAGCAACTGGAAAAGATGTTGTGGTGCTTAATGTGAAACATGTATTAGCTCCCCAGCTTGATAGCTTTGTGTTATCGGAAGGGTTGCCAGTCGTCCCACAATCATCCTGTAAAATGCGGAATCTTCCTATAACTGGAAACTGTAAGATGTGTTTAGCATAGTCCTGAGAAGCAAAATTAACAAAAATAGGTAGTCTACAGTAGATGCAGTAATTCAGATATAAAATATGTATATATAGTATTTTTATGCAAAGGAACAGGAGTGTGTCCATCAGCCCCCTCAACCCCCTAACCATAATTTCCTCCAGCATCCCCCACCTCGGTCTGTAACTCCACCCAATCAGCTAAAGATGTTTAAGAATTAAACCTGCTCAGATAGTAGAGTACTGTGCCCTCAACTCACTTTCATTACCTTGTGTTAAGCTGATTTCACAACCCTAGCTACTCAGAGCTATATAATTGAGTGTAGGTACAAGGTAGGTATACAAGCAAGTAACATATTCTTTTTTGGTGCTGGAATGAATGCCATAGCAACTACCTGGAATACCCTAACAACCAGCAAGCAACAACCTTAAAACCACCTGACATACCATAGCAGCTACCTAGCAGCCACCTGCAATATTATAGAAACTGCTTAGCAACAATTTAGCACCCAGATTGCCATAGAAACAAGATATCTGGCAACCACCTGTAACACCACACAGGCTATCTAACTATAATGCAAAAATGTGTTGTTTTAACAGTTTTCTAGAAGCCAGTTTTTGTTCATTAAATCTCCAAACGACGACCTTTACCATGTCTTCCTCACAGGTTGCCAGGTCCTCACTCTCCACACTATCAGCCTCCTAAGGAAGTACCTCTCAGTCATGGAACTGCCAATCAGCTGGTTGTTACCTTCTTCATACTGCTGTGTAATCGGACCAGAGGAATACAAGAGAGCTAAGGTGAGAAAATGACGTAAGCTTTTAAGTAGTTATTTTACTATTTAAAAGCTACTGGCCTACTGGTTAGGAATTGCTCCTGTGACCAGAAGGTTGTAGGTTCAAATCCCAGGACTGCTAGTGGCACCACTGAGGTACCTTTGAGCAAGGTACTGTCCCCAGACTTTGCTACCTGGGTGCCTTCCATTAATGGCAGCCCCCTGCTTCACTAGAATGGATTAAATGCAGAGAAAATTTTCACATTGTTCATACTGTGTGCTGTGGTGTGTTCACACGTAACTGAGAGGGACCCGAACCCTGTGTTGGAACTTCCTTCTTGATAAAGACTTTATTTCTAAGCCATGTTTTGACTTGGCATTAAAACGAGAGCCATGTCTGAATGATTTTCATGTCTCATTTGTTATCAGATGTTTTCAGATGTAGCTGTTCTGACACTGAGATAATCGAGCGTACAGATCTCTGCGACCAGCTTGACTATATCCATGGCCCAGTAGCACATGTGCTTTACCTACAACTTTCAACATCCTCTCTTGTTAAACAAGTGATTCCATGTGTCTTGAAACGTAGGCTCACAAACTCAAAAGGGGACTACACAGTTCTCCCACCATTCCTGCCGGCAATATTAAATCAGATTTTTTCATCACACTGTGCTACAGTTGTGCTGCAGGGTAAACTTTGTCTGCTACGGTGATTTGCCAGCTTATACAAGTAAATACTGCACAGAGAAATGACATCCAATCAGAATCGGGTTGCAGAAGTGTAAACATCTTGCTTCATCTTGAATAGATGATCCAAACACCATGATTGAGTCACAGTAATCGAATGTTAACAGCAAGTGTAAACAGGGCCTAATAGCCAGCAGAGTTCAAAATACAAACTGCTGTTCAAAATGTAAGCCCTTGTACTTTAAATGAAATTTAAATGTAAATGAACTCTGTTCTGACTGGTTGCCCTGTGATATGCTCATTCAAAAAATGGTGTGAAAACACTCCTCATAACTACAATGGGCAGATTAAAGTGCTGTGAACTGCTGTTGAAGCACGTGTTCAAACAACACTCGGGTGAATCTGATCTTCTCATTAGAGGCCTTTCACCAACTTGTGGGGTTCCATGCCACCTCAAGTGCACACGGTCATTAAAGAGGGGACATGCTGAATACTAAGACTATAATGATTGCTTTTCACTCAGATTATGCTGTTATGTATAATAAAAAAATATTGTATTCAGTTAGAACAGACTGCAGAACAGATGCAGACACAGGCAGTGGAAGACTCCTGTGTCTGTGTTGCTTAATACAATTAACAGTGGTCAGTCTTCAGCTGTACGTTGTGCCCAGCCATCTGCGAGTGACGTCTTTACCCCGCTGAGGCTCCTAAAGCCTGATCTGGCTGTGCTGAAGGGAGTCTGGCAGTGACAAGGAACAATACAGATGGCTGTATGTTTAGCCCTAGCGTGTGTGTACACGTGCTTGTTGCTAACGCCCTTGAGCCAGGTCCTCGGCACTGTTGGAGTACAGGGGTGTCTCCATGACTGGTGTGTTTTGTACATTGTGAAAAACAGTCTGCCTACGTCAGCTTCCCTCTGCTAATGAATAACCTGTTGGTCTGGATGCCAGGAAGATTTGTTCCTCTCACAAGGTGGCATTTCATAAAAAAGTTTAGGGAAGATTGTTTTTTTAAAGACTGTCTTGTCACGTAGCTTTGTTGGGGTCACCCTAATGCCATACACTGATCATAATTCCATACACTGACTGTTATAATTCCATACACTGGCTGTTATAATTCCTTACGCTCATATTGTACTGGTTTGTTAAAATGGATATACATCAGTGGACCCCTCTTGCCCAAGACTCTTTTTTTTTTCCTCTCACCGGGTTTCCTCGCCTCTTGCTTACTATGGGCTGGGACATGGACTCTATAAAGCCGCTTTGTGACAATATTGGTTGTAAAAAGCACTATATAAAGATCATTGAACTGAATATCCATCCGATTTGACACTGTTTTTTTTTTTCATGATGGTAATAAAACAGTAGGGTGTGGTCACACTAGGCGATCCATAGTGTGCCCTAGCACTTTGAGCACTAATGCCCAAAGTCAAATTAATTTGGGAAATGTGATCGGTTGGTACTATGCCCAAGCACGCTGAAGGAGGTGGGCCTAGGCAGTTGGTTCAGGTGGACTCAGGCACGATATGCAGATAGCATGGCCGCTAACAGTGTCTGAGCAGAGAATCCAAATGTGACTGGCCCAATGACTTTGCTGGAAATTTCGGCAGACGAGATATGACAAGAAAGATACAACGCACAACAACTCAAGGTATTATACTCATGGTGATGATTTTGATGCGGATCCCAAGAACCAATGAGACGTGTGGTGGCGAACTTATAAAACTGCAGTATCTGGAAATGTCTAGACAACACCCTAACAGTCCAGAAGCATTGTGTGTAGATGGAGGGTGCAGGTAGGAATCAGCAGTGACTTAACTGGAGAGAAACATCAGTGTTTCAACAGCCCTGCCTCTGTTTTCCTCCATTCTTCCTTTCTCACATGCTTTCTGTCTTTTCTGAAATCAGGAAGCCATGCTGTGTCACCGCTCCCAACTCCTGTGGTTTCGCCGGCTGTACATTCTCTTCTCACGCTACATGTTTATCAACACCTTCAAAGCCATTACTGTGGAGACCAAGAATGTGAAGATCTATTAATGGACAAGTATTGGTTCTCTCACTGTGCCTTGGTCATATATAACCAAACTAAAAGCACTGATCTCCAAAACAAAGGTTCAAACATTTCTCAGAATTTCATACCCTACTTTATTGTGGTCCTCCATAGGAGAATTCTCTAAGGCTTTCAGAAATGGAGGGAACAGACCAACACTGTAATAAAACAATCCATGTAATGAAATTCTGTGAAATTGATGAAGCTAAACCTTTTTTGTCAATCTGTTTAATTTTTTTTAGGAACAATTCACATGTTCCTTTTTATAAAATATTCAGATTACTCTGCTTTACTTCAATATGGTATGCACTGACAATGCAAGTTTTTTTGTTCACACATTTCCTATATTAAGTTGAACTTTAAAAATGAAAAGCTGTATGATTAAAGTTTAAGGCTTCTTTGTTTGGAACTGTTTGAATCTACTGTAACCTAATAACAGGTTTAGTCTTCACATACTGTACAACACCGATGCTCTGAATGTATATGAGTTACTTTCTGTAAATATTGTGTTAATGCTCTTTCTATGAATAAAAAGAGAAAAGGTCGTCACTGTTTGACTGATCCAGCATGTTTATTCTGATCAACTTGTACAGATAAGTTACACAGCATGGCTTTGAGTAAATGTTTTCTTCAAATAGGTGACCAAGCAGGCCAGCCCAGCACCACCGGTTCAGAGCTATTTGCTCACATAACGCGTGACACACTTTAAAATAGGACAAAGTTAGAAGTATAGTTCTTACATGAAGTGGTACACTTATGCAATACAATTTGATATGAAATAGATTTCTAAGGGTGTGTAGGTAGTATTAACATCCAGACCTCTGATCTGCATGTAATAGATTTTGAAGGGTGGTTAGGTTTTATTAATATCCAGATCAGAGGTCTTCACAGAGCCCGAGCCAGAGCTGAACCCAAAACTTTGAGAGACAACCCAGGCTTGACTGGTGATGTTAAATATGAACCCCTAACACGATCTAAACCTGCTCACACTGCTGAAGGCATGGTCGATGTGCCACTGAAGAGACAAGGCATTTCACACAACAGTACACCAAGACTCCTGTTCTGGGGAGTTTGGACATATCAAAGTTTGGAATCCAACGGCCAATCAGCTTTTGGAACAAAAGCATTCTTGCTGACATCACAGCACTCAGGAGTCTTGACTCAAGGCCTGAATTTTCACTTTTATCTTCATTGTAATTTACATTTACAGTAAAATAATATACCAAACAGCCTCTGTTCATTTTCATTTTTAAAAACACTACAGGGACAAAAGTATTGGGACACACCTGTTCGTCAGGGTTTGGGCTAGGCCCCTTCCTTCCAGTGAAGGACAATCCATACCAACACATTTTGGAAAACACCATGCTTCCAACTTTGTAGACAACCTTTGATGTAATGGTCAGGCAACCCCATACTGTTGTCCATACAGTGTATGAGTAAAAAATATTAAAATTATACATTCGCCAAGGTGGCCCATAAAAACGGTCAATGGCAAGAAATCTTAGAAACTACATTTTGTGACAGAACAATAGTCATAGTATAGGACTTCTGTGTGATGTGGCCTTTGCCACTAACTTTGTGAGAAATGTATTTGGGAAACATCCAGACAAGCTATTTCTTGAATCTGACCTGTATCTGGCTGGATGTGAACTGTAGGCTGTCACAAGTCCATGAGAACACAAGGGTTAGGTTGGGATGCAGCTGGTTCTCCAGTTTAACCAGGGTCTAAGTTTGTGTCTATTCTGGAAAATCACACAAAGCCTACCCATTTTAAGCACAGTCCTTATTTGGATATCTCAATCACAAAATGAAGCACAACCTCAGAGATCTGTAGTGGGTCACTAAGTTTCTGGTGTTGGTTTAGACATGTTCCTGATTGTCTCGTGCTGCTGCATGCTCTCCTCCCAGTTCTCCCCACAAAAGTCTTCAACAGTCACACTCTTTATGGTTCCAGGGTCCAGGCAATGTGGAGCAACACCTGGGACGAACATGTGACCGCAAAGAAAAGGCACGTGTTCATTATTAGTCAGAGATTACTGTACAAGGTAAGTAAATGGACAAAATAACTACATAAGTAACAAAACATATCAGAAATACTGGTATCTTATAAATCCAATATAATAGTTGTTCACTTAACTACTGCTTTCAACAACGTCATGTTTGTCCACAAACAAAGGTCTTCTGTTTAAACAGCAACTCAATAATCATGTGATTTTCCTACTTTGAGTCAACAGTGCCTAAGGCCAACCTACCAAATCCGTCAGGATTAGATCGCGGCGTGTAGAAACTTTGGACCCCGCATATCTTGCAAAACGTGTGCTTGGCTGTGTGCGTATTGAATGTGTACGTGGTTATGTTCTCTGACCCCTGAAAGACATGAGTCAAGTCAGTCAAGTGTGTCATTAACATTTGGACAACAGCTTCTCAAGACAAGTCAAGTGAAGTCAAGAACCAGAAACAACCAGAACTTCTAGAATTTCTAGAACCTCAGTCCTTAAGAACCTCCTATCCTACTCATTTCAGTGTTTTCCTTTCTCTCTCACAACCCATTAGTTAGATCAGATGTGTTGGGGCACATGACCAGGGTTGGGAGACGCTTCTAGAAATCTCCACCTACTCCCTTCTGGAAATTCAAAGAAAGGTCTCTGTTCAAGCCTGATCAGCTTGACAGGACTGTTATCCTCTTTTCCCTCAAGCTGTTTTTATCAACTCTTGAAAACCCAGCAGGAACTGAATGACATGTCCAAATGTTTACAGGCACCCTCTCAGCTGCCCACATACTTTTGGACAAATGTGTATCAACAATACATTTGAGTGAATTGTCAATCACATGCAATTCATCTTCAAAACATGCCACTGATTACTGGCTCCTGTATATGCTGGTGAATTTGAAGGGGAAAAAAACATACCTGAAGTAAAGTGAAGTGTGATTTGGGAACAATGAAGTGGCGGTTTTGTTTCTTGGTACAGATACTGCAACTGAGTAGAGAAGCAGTAAAGGGGAGTTTTACCAACTTTTGCCCATTTCTGAAAGCTCCCTCACAAAATGTTTAAGAATATGTTGCCTAATGTCCAAGATGTTGCTTTACAATTGTTTTGAGATTGAGGATTTTGGCCTAAAATGTATTTCTTACCCTTAACATCATTATGTAATAAACTCAGAAGACATGTAGATTTACCAGGGGTATTGGATGGTAAATAAAGGGCTAAACACTCTGAATTAATGTGTTTACACCTTCATTTAATTGTCATTTTGTCAATGTGTTGAACTAACACAGGAATAACAAGCTTCTCTCACATCGCTCTTTTTGTCTCATGCCAAAATAATGTTAATCCAAAGACAAAGCAATATTTTGTACATCCCGTTTTTTTCTCCCTTATGTGGAAAAGCTTAACACGGAGCAAGAAGACTAAATCTCTCTGCATTACAGGTTTAGGCTTTTGGCAGCAGACATTGTTTCTAATCAGTAATGTGCAAAATATAGTTAGTCTTTGGGGGTTTTTTTTCTGTTTAAAGTATGACTGCATGTTTCAGTCAGTCTTCTGCAATACACATGAATGGGTGAGTTGCATGAATACAAAGAGAGCGAGATTGCGTGTTAATGACTCTTGATGGTTGCAACTTTCGACAAAAGGCCCATACTTGCAATTGAATATGTGCAAATCTGCAGCACTCCACACCTCGAAGCGAACAGCACCACAGTGGCAGCCCCCGGTGTGTCTCACTAGGCCTGCCTTTTTCCTGAGAGAGACAAAGAAAGAGAGACAGAGAGAAAGAATCTCAACATCACAAGAAGTAATTGCAACACAAACAGTCCACAAGCCTCAGGTTCCTCATCACAACACAGTTAAATGATCTCCAAATAAAGTGTCCTAACGTTTGTCTAATCACAGTGCCGTCTTTAATCATTAAAGGGAAATTCCACCACTGATTTAATCAATCATGCAATCACTGTAAATAACAGATATTAAGTATTTTTGGGGGTTTTTTTATATGAAAGCAGAAACAGAACTCAGATTTCTAAACCAAAATGGCAATGGGAACCAGGGGTCACAATATCTACAATGAAATTATAGCTATTTTACTTTTCTTTTTTCAAAAGGACCTGTCAACCTAAATGTGTCTTTAGCGTTTTATATGTTTCATATGTAATGTTAATAGTAAATAGGAAAAAAGTGTATTCCTGAGACACTATGTTGCCTTAACCTGCACGTACTGTATGGATTTTTATAAATATTTTTTAGGACCAACTTGTACTTAAGAACTAAAGATGTATTAATCATCAGACAGTGTATTTTAACAATGTCATGAAATAGCCTGAACAATGTAGTAGGTAGGGCTAGTTTCTGCAGAATGGAGAGTTTCACACAAACCAGGATATGTTTACATCTTGAAAAAGAGGTGCAAAAATGTTGCTAAATATGTAGCATTAACCAGTAAGGATTCTTGTCCATTTGTATCCACTGCAGTGATTTGATAGTTGTGCAGTTTTCATTCATTACTTAATTCTTGATTTAAGTGTAAAGTGTCCCTTTGTCATATGTGAGCAGCAGTGGGCAGGCAGGAATGCAGCACCAGGGGAGCAGTGTGTGGGGACAGCGTCTTGCTCAAGGGTGCTTCAGTGGTGCCACTGGCAGTCCTGGGATTCAAACCCACACTGGGGCAACTGCTTAACCACTAGGCCACCAGCTGACCCAAAGAGATGGACAGGAATTACAAGAAACAATTTATTTTTCTTATTTAAGTGTGATTTTAGAGCCAGAAAATGCATAATGATGTCCTCAAATGTGAATCAGGGTCTACATTCAGTACAGTAACTTTCACAAGTCTGTGACACTCCAGTCTATCTGAGCTCTCTGTTACGATTGTTTACTTCATATGCCCCCCCACCCTTCACGTTAACCACTGGAGTCATTATTTATTTTAAGCATTTAAAACATATTTATCCTCCATGTAGGCCAGTTAAATCAAGTGAATGGTCGTTTGTTAGTCCCACAGCCTACCTTCGTTCTTCCTCTGAGCTCGCCATGGCTGTTTTTGTTACAAACAGTGGGCGGGAAAGACGGAAAGTGAATCTTTTTTACTGATACAGGGTTCAGAGTCTGTTTTTATTAAACAGCAGGGTATATAAAGGAGATAAGATATCCAGAAACGCCTACAGACTGCTGAAATCACACCCAGTGACAAAGAAGCACGTGTTATGTGGAACAGCTGAGTCACGTGTCACCGTGACTCACCTATAAATGAACCGAGTCTATTATACGACTCAATCGAACCGATTCAGGTCCAACTTAATCAACGTTTCTACATAGCGACACTATATTGGACAAAAGTATTGGGACACACCTGTTTTTCAGTTTGTGCTAGGCCCCTTACGTCCTGTGAAGGACACACTTAATGCTTCAGCACACCAAGACATTTTGGACAATGCCATGCTTCCAACTGTTTGGGGAAGAACCTTTTCTATTCCAGCATGACTGTGTTGGGTGAGTTTGGTGTGGAAGTACTTGACTGGCCCACACAGAGCCCTGACCTCAACCCCATCCAACACCTTTGAGGTCAGCAAACATCAGTTCCTGACCTCATGAATGTTTTACAGAATGAATGGGCACAAATTCCCACAGAAACTCCAAAATCTTGTGGAAAGCGTTCCAACAAGAGTGAAAGGTGTTATAGCAGCAGAATTGTTTGTTGTATAAAACAACTCAAAAGTATGTAATTTTATGTAATTTTGTAATGTAATGTAATTTTTGAATTTTCGTTTTATGGAGATTTCATGTATTTTTCTGGAAGGCTTGATTTTGTTCCCATCACATCTTGAAAGTGTCATCTGTTAAAAAAATCTTTTGTAAAACAGCTTGCTGCAGAAACCAGTCTGAATACTTTCTAAAACTGTCAACAGGACAATTTTGGGGCCAGTGTGTGGGGCTGGTACCTTGCTCAGGGGTAACTCAGTGGTGCCACTAGCAGTTATGCAATTAGAACCCGCTGCCTTCTGATCTCAGGGGCAACTCCCTAAACATCAGGCCACCAGCCGACCCAAAGAATCATTCTGTACAACAATGTGTGACTGAATCATTATAAACATCAAAAAAGATCCACATTAACTCTTGCAATTGTTGGTTTAGTTATTTACATTGATGTCTAATAATTTGTTTTCCTCAGTTTATTGATTCACACTGTTCTATCATGTTTACTTTAACATGCTTTACATTTTTCCTGATTAAAATGAATAAAGTATTAATTACTATTAGTCACTATTAGTTTATTATATAAAATGAACTACCGAATCAGACACTTCAAAAGAATGGGTTCTGCGAAATGAATGCATTTTTATTACTCTTGGAAGCTGTGGTGGTTCCACCCTGAGTGCAGACATTTCCAAAATAGAACAAGTCCTGACATGTTGGAGCTACATTCGACAAATAAAGAAAAGGTCTGGTGAACCTAGAGGAAAGCTGACCTACTTTTTTTTAGCTGTAATGCTTTGGCTTGTGTTATTTAACTTTAATATGAGGAAATTATTGAGATGTTTTGGCTGTAGGAAGAAAGCAAGAATAGAGTCCTTTCAGCTTAAGTGATGAGAAGTTATAAGTTCGAAAATTAGTACAGTTTATATAACCTTTATATAAGTGAGTAGGTCATGCAATATTGGTGACAGGTCACATACATGACTCAGCAAAAAAAATCCTTGTTCTCCATTTCTTTGGATCACATACACTTGTTTTAAGGTAAAATAATCTGTGTAAGACCCTAATGTAATGTTTACATGCTTATATTACATACTTATGTTGTAAGACCCAAACATAATGTTTACAGGGTTATGTTTTCAGTTAGAGGAACGTGTTGACAAACAGGCTGTGGAGAACTTCCTGGAATACACACACAGACACACACACACACACACACACACATACACACACACACACACACACACGTTCCATCACATCGAGACGTCAACAGCCAGTTCAAGGTACAGGACATATGATGCTGAACAAACACTGTACAGCTGAGCAAGAGAAGTACGGAAGGTCTTGTAATACGAGTCATATGAGGAACATAAGGTGACAGGTCTAATAGGATAAGGCTTCAATGAACTGAATAAAATCGCAGCTTTAAATCTACAAAGCAGCTGACTGAGTAGCACTATTTCCCTTTCAAACTCTAGAAAAGTCTTCGAAATGAGCTCTGCTTAATCTCACTACTTTCCCAAGTGTCCTTCTGTCAGAACATATATGGAAAGACCTCATGCCAAGAATGGTGTAAGTAAGGTCCCATGCTTGATTTGTAGACTCATGCATTTTTTTAATGCTGTCTTGAAGTGGGCATATATGGCAGAGCCCAGATTATAATGAGCAGGCCCAAAAATAGGATCTAGTTATTATCAGAACCTTACAGTACTGAGTGTCCCAAGTCATAACTCAAGCCGTATCCGTGACCATAAAAATATAGGCGAGTGATCTCGTCCAGCCTATTGCACTCCAACCCCCTCAGCTCCTACTTAGCTCTGTGGACTAGAAGGCTAGGTCAACAAGTTTAACACAGAATGAAACAGGAGTAACTGAGACAGTAAGGCAACCCAAAACCTTTGTTAAAATGGCACACTTCCCCCACCATTCTGCTCTGAATGGTGTCCCCACCAGGTGGTCCGGCAGCTGTTACCACTGACTGAAGAATATAACAGCAGTTCAGGCGCTTGATTACACTAATCCAATCAGTGGAAGAGTACACTGGAACACACACAGCTGATTTATTACAAACTTTTAAACTCTCTAGTAGACCATTGCACACTTTAAATGCTCTGTACTTTCATGTGAAGACTCTGAGTAGGCTACTCAGTGAAGTCATGAATAAATGATAAACCATCCACAACACTGAGGAAACCTTAGAGCAAACAAGGCCTCTCCATTGCCATGGAGACGGCGAAGGTCCTTAGAGACCAGGAAATGTTTGAAATACTGTACTGATAATGCAACTTAGAAATAGATTCTTATTTTCTTTGACAAAACAATTCCCAGCAGGAAGAGGAGAAAAACATGTCACAACCAAGCTTGACTTGTAGGCCAGCCTACAGCACCTTACTACTGTGTCATTTCCAAGAACCTTCTGTAAAGAGACAACACAATATGGACAAAAGTATTGGGACGTATTACCATTCCAACTACGGAGACTTTAATGACATTGCATTCAAATACACAGTTAATATGGAATTGGAACCCCCTTTGCAGCTATAACAGCTTCCACTCTTCTTTGGAAGGCTTTCCACAAGGTTTTGGAGTTTCTGTGGGAATTTGTGCCCATTCATTCTATAGATAAATTATTAGGGCAGACACTGATGTTGGATGAAAAGGCCTGGCTCGCAATCTCTGTTCCAGTTATTCGAAAGGTGTTGGATTGGGTTGAGGTCAGGGCTCTGTGCGGGACAGGCAAGTTCTTTCACACCAAACTCATTCAACCATGTCTTTATGGAGCTTGGTTTGTGCACTGGGGCACAGTCATATTGGAATAGGTTCGGCCCCAAACTGTGTCCACGAAGTTGGAAGCATGGCGTTGCTAAAAATGTCTTGGTATTCTGAAGCATTATGATTACCCGCCACTGGAAGTAAGGGGCCTTACCCAAACCATGAAAGATAGGTCCCAATGCTTTTGTCCATACAGTATTTATAAAAAATGGAAAAGTGAGTATTACTGTGAGCACATTTTAAGAGCAAGTATTATGTTTTCCAGATGACTGGGCTAGTTTGGGGAACTGATGAGGGAACTGTTGAGCAGCCTTGCTGCAATGACCTACATTACAGAAGGGGGGAGGGGTGAACACGATTTCAAGCTATTGGTGTCAGACACTGCGTCCTATTTTAAGTGTACAGCCCCATATATAACTTATAACACAAATGGTTTTCAAGCTAACTTAATCCTGTTAATGTTGACCTTGTGTGGAGAGGCAGTGCCCTGACAGTTCAGTGACTCCTGTAACAGTCAAAAATACAAAAGACACCCAAATTAACAACACTGAAATAAAATAGTATGCCCATGACCCGTTGTGTTAAAAGTCTTCCGAATAAACATATAATGATTTACAACACCCATCCAGTCAGTTCCAGTTATTACTTTATCAACGTTTCCCCTCAGGCATTGATACCAGTCTGCCTGTGTGCTGTTGCTTCCACTCCAACCACATTCCAGACATGTGATTCACCAATGACATTGCAGAAAAACAACCCAACCAGCCAATCAGAGTCTGAGATGTGTCCCGCATGGGCCGGCCTTAACTCGCATGTTCTAGAGGGTTCTTTTTTCATAACGACAGTGTTGCTACGCACGGTTTGAAATTACCTACTAATAATTAGTTTCCAGCACATCCGATGATCTACGACTTTTAAATGAACAAGCTGTAACGGTCGATAAAGCTCTTTAATACTTATATACATATATTTCCCCGAATAGAAGTAGGGACTACTTTGGAGCGCGGACGGAACCTGGCAGAGGACGCCAAGTGACGTCACGTTTCAGGGTTTGTATAAAAACTACTGCGGCACCATTTTGCCGCATTACAGTAGGCATCGAGCAGAAGAGGTGGCATATTTATTGAGGAATTCACTATTAAGTGGGTCATCTAGCGGTAAGATATCCGTTTTTACAAATAATTTTAATTCCGTTCTCTGGTGATTGAACACCGTGACGTTTTCTGTAATTTTGGGTTTTCATTTAGTTTACCACCGCCAGGTTCTCGTCGAGCTTTTTCTCTGAGCTAACTGTTAGCCTGTTGGCTAACATTTCACAGACCAATTCTAGCAGCTTTTGGCTTTAACGTTACTTACGTCGTGAATATTATAATTTTTTTAACAATTAAACTTAACTTGGAGTCGTGTGATAGTTTTTCTTTTATTAGAAAAGGCCAGTAGTTCCTGGTTTGTTCTTGTTTTGCTGATTCACTTTCGCTTCTCGAACAAAGAACCCGGATGTTCTGAAATGGCGTCAGAGAAAAAAAATGATTAGATCAGAAACGGGTCTCATATTATGACTCCGTACTGACTCCCTTTACATTATTCATGTTGTTCAATCATTTGTCTTATTTTCTTACTGGTAATGTTTTAGATCCGTTTTTTCCTTTCTAAGAAAAATTGGCCATTTAATATTGAGACGTATTAATATTTGAATTTATTATGGAAATATTGACTTACTAAAATGTGTATATATATTGACCTGTGATTTCAACTGTCAATTTTATTGCCAATGCAGGTTAAAACATGCAGATCTTTGTGAAGACACTCACTGGCAAGACCATCACCCTTGAGGTTGAGCCAAGCGACACCATTGAGAATGTCAAGGCCAAGATCCAGGACAAAGAAGGCATTCCCCCTGACCAGCAGAGGCTGATCTTTGCCGGCAAGCAGCTGGAAGATGGCCGCACCCTGTCCGACTACAACATCCAGAAGGAGTCCACCCTCCACCTGGTCCTGCGACTCAGGGGTGGCATGCAGATCTTCGTGAAGACCCTGACTGGCAAGACCATCACCCTTGAGGTTGAGCCAAGTGACACGATTGAGAACGTCAAGGCCAAGATCCAGGACAAAGAAGGCATTCCCCCTGACCAGCAGAGGCTGATCTTTGCTGGTAAGCAGCTAGAAGATGGCCGCACCCTGTCCGACTACAACATCCAGAAGGAGTCCACCCTCCACCTGGTCCTGCGACTCAGGGGTGG
>JBBPCY010000082.1:9552315-9572821 GCA_037974405.1 Brachyalestes nurse
GCTCTTTAAAATCCTATGGTCCTCAGCTATTGGCTTAAAAAAAGATTGGTCCAATCATGGCATAAAATGTGTTTTTTTTCTGAGCTGAACTTGTTTCTGCCCTCATGCGGTGCAGTGCGCTCGCGTGCGCCTTAAACAGGAGGTTAAATGTTTAATACGTGAAATTAACAAAGTGTTGTTAAAAAGATTGAAATATTAATTCATATTAAAACAAATAAATTCAAATGTGATATCTCCGGTAGATAGACAGACAAATCGTGTGGAGTGAAGTTGGACAGACAAGGCACTTTGGTTAAATCTGTGAAGATCTCCGGGGGAGAAGATACGGCTCGGTTTTTAAGTAGCAGACCGAAAAAATAGAAAGCTTTTCAAAGTATCGATGTTTGTGGACTCCATTCAGGTAGCCAACTTCCATTGTTAACGGCACTGACATATTTAAACAGCTGTAAACTAATGAAAAAGTATATTATTTGTGAGTAGTCTGTTTCTGTCTATCTATCTCTCTATATCAAACTCTCACTCCCACCGTCCAGTATGGCGCAGCCACGTGATCACGGTCACGTGTATGCAGAACATCAATAGAGGTAATTGTACAGTTCTGTGCAAAAGTTGAACCCGCAATGTCCAATGTTTTTTTGATCAGTGTCATTTGAATTTTCATACTCATTTACTGAATTTAACACACTGGAAAAATAAAACCTAAAAGATAAAGTGTGCCATTACTTTGGTACAGGCCACATTTTAAGTTTTATTTTTTCCCCAAATAAACAGCAGGTGTGCATTTAAGAGGTGCATTCTTTACAGAGGATGTGCAATATTGTCTGAGAAAATGAAAAAACGTAATTTGACCAGGGGTACTTGACTGTATGCATGTAGTTTGCACCATGCTTATGAAACATATGTCCCTCAACAGGACAGAGCATGAACAGGTACCTGCGTGGCTTAAGCCGACGGAGGCCCAACACCCGCGATCCAGCAGAGGAGCAGGAGATGACACCTCTGGATTTCAGCCTGGCCTGAGGAAAGAATGTCGACCCGCGCATCACTACTGTCCTACCAAAGTATGGTAGAAGTCAATGAAATTTTTGAAAAATGTAAATGTTCATGGTTTGTAACTGCACTTTGCGGTACCACACTGTCTAATGGAAAGACTTGTTGTTCCTAAAGACCCTGGTTAACCTAATTAATACTACTGGTGGGTTTCGATGGAGCTGAAACCACATGTTCTAAGAGGACACCATCTCCAGGAACCTCCCTAGTTTAAAAAGGGACAGTGCTAAGCTCAGCTACCTGAAATGTAAAAACATATGTAAAATGTAAAAATGCACAGTCAAACATTTCGTTTTTTAATAATAACACAGCCTTGCTAGAACTGGAGTTTTATAGCTTCAGTTTGGGAATAAATCAGTCACAATGAACAGTAACAGATAGAGGGGCCAGTCTTGCTAAAAATGTGTGGCAAATACAATTAATGCAGTACACCTCTGTGATGTTTGAACTACACACATGTGACAAATGAGACAAATGTATTTCTGACCTCAGAGTAGAAGAGCAAGTATCAAATTAAATGTATTTAATTTATATCTATAAAGTATTTGTATATGTCTGTTTGTAAAAAGAATTGTATATCACGTTGTACCACTGTGGCACGTACTTTAGCTTGGAACTAACATGTTAGCTTATGGAGCATAAATTTTGTCTCAAATATTGTACTTTGAAAGCTTTAATCAATGGAAAATTGAAACATTAGCATGTTTACTCAGGCCTTTTGTATCCACTCTTTTGTTCTGTATCAAAATAGAAAAAATACAGCTGTAAAGAAGTGACTGCAGATATCTGAGGGAGAACTAAACATACACTATACGGACAAAAGTATTGGGACAATAGGCCCCTTGTGAAAAGTCTTCCAAGAAGAGTGGAAGCTTTTATACTTCCAGAGGGGGGGACATACTTCATATTAAATTCTACGTATTTGAATGCAATGTCATTAAAGTCCCTGTTGGGGTGATGGTCAGGCGTTCTAATACTTTTGTCCATACTGTGTATGAAAAAGCAGAGTTAAAATATACTTTCCTCCTATTCTGCTGTAATCGTGGAATAAACTAGAAACGCTAGTGGCGCTGAAATGTTTGAAGGTTGCATCTGTATCGTACACTTCGTACAGCACTGGCCGAATTAAAGTGATTATTAACCCTAATCAAGAGCACTGCTCCGGTCTCCTGTGTTGTGTGTCTCTGCTGCCCTCTTGTGGAACGGCGGTGGAGGAGCGCCTCTGTTATTCTGGCACCACATTTGACCATTTTCATCCACTACAAATGTTTAAAAACTCTAGGTGGAGAAAAGTATTGGGACACCTGTCCATTACACAAACAGGGACTGTTATAAGATTGCATTCAAATACACTGATTTTAATGTAGAGTTGGCCCCCCTGTGCAGCTATAACAGTTTCCACAAGATTTTGGAGTTTCTGTGGGAATTTGTGCCCACTGTAAAGCATTTATGAAGTCAGGCACCGATGTTTGACGAGACGGACTGGCTCACAATTTCCGTTCCGGTTCATCTCAAAGGTGTTGGATGGGGTTGATGTCAGGGCTCTGTGTGGACCAGTCAAGTTCTTCCACAGCGAACTCATCCAACCATGTCTTTATGGAGCTTGGTTTGTTCACTGGTGCACAGTCATGCTGGAATAGAAAAGGTTCTTCCCCAAACTGTGCCCACAAAGTTGGAAGCATGGCGTTGTCCAAAATCTCTTGGTATGCTGAAGTATTAAGAAGTAAGGGGTATAGCCCAAGCCCCATATAGTGTAGCCTATTTTTAGGGTTAGGGTTAAATATTGTGCAGCGATATTGCGCTAAAAACAAAACAAAAAAATCCTAGGATGTTTGTAAAAAATGTGCGAGTAGTAGTGTTCCGCGTGGATAATGTCCCAAAACCCGACCCGAGGAAAAACCAAATAGTTCACAACACGTAATGAAATACGTTTTGTAACTTTTTGACCCGCCCGCCCGTCCGATCGCCCGATATTTTAAAAATGTCTGCCCTAATACGGCCCGCACCCGCGTGTCACGGGTCGACCCGCGCATCACTAGCGAGCAGACTTTTTTTTAACAACAGTAAGTGAATAAGATGTAGGCTATTTTTATTCCATGATAACCTCATTTCTTTTTACCTGGGCCAATTGACCGTCCAGCATTAAACGGCTTAGTAGTACCATTCTGGCCCCTGCATTCTGAATTCTGAAAACACGGACGTTTTAATGTAATCCTTTCCTGCACAAATGATTAGCCTAAGTAGTAACATAGCTAGTCAAATGCAGTATATACAGCTGGAAAGAAATGATCGCAGATCTCTGAGGGATAACTAAACATACAATGTGAATCGGGACACACCTGTTTTTCAGGGTTTGTACCAGGCCCCTTTCTTCCTGTTAACGGCAATCAATGCTTCAGCACACCAAGACATTTTGGACAATGCCATACTCCGTGGACTTTGTGGACACAGTTTGGAGAAGGACCTTTTCTATTCCAGCATGACTGTGCACCAGTGCACGAATCAGCTTCATAAAGACATGGCAGGATGAGTTTGGTGTGGAAGAACTTGACTGGTCCACACAGAGTCCTGACTTCAACCCAATTCGAGTAGGCAGCCTCAGTGTAAACACTGTTATAAATGTCAAGATAAGTGTGCATTTTAATGTCGAACCCTTTCCTGCAAAAATTAAGAGGTACTACAAGTATTATGGTCAGAAAGAGAGAGGGGGCAGACAGGGAGGGAGGGAGGGAGGGAGAGAGATAGAGGGTCAGAGAGAGAGAGAAAGAGAGTAGAAAGAAGGAGAGAGAAAAGAGAGTGGCGAAAGAAGGAAAGAGAGTGGGAGAGAAAAGAGGAAAGAAAGAAAAGAGAGAAAAAAAGACAGAAAAGAGAAAAAGGAAAGGGAGAAAGAGATAGAGAAAAGAGAGCGAGATTCTTCGCCGGTTGTCTTGTGAACGTCTGTGTTCGTGTCCAGATGTTAAAGTTTATTTCGGGAGTGGAGTGGATGCCCTGCTCGTCAGAGGGCAGCAGCTCAGAAAAGCTCCTGTCTGTGGAAGTTGAGTGGTGGGTCACAGCGCCACCTAGACGGGCCTCTCACAGCACGTCCCTCTTTATATAACTCCAATTTCCATCCAAGCCAGACGGGCTCAAATCCGCCCCGACCTGCCCGCGCCTCTCTCAGATCTGCCCCGTCTGACTTACTGCAGCCGCCCCGCTTCTGGTACAGTCCTGCTGAATAAAACAGACCCAGCCATCCATTTACACACCAGCTGTCAGAGAGAGGGAGAGAGGGAGGGAGGGAGGAAGAGAGAGAAGAGAGAGGAGAAAGAGAGGGAGAGAGAGAAAAACAGAGACCCCACACACACACACACACACGTTCCCTGCTCGTTGTCAGCGTGCTGTGCTCCTGCAGACCTCCATTAGGGAATTAAATAGACTGCGCCTTGACTCGGGTCACTCCTCGAAATCTTTTGCAGGGGAATCATCTCATTACGGCGGACCTCGCTGTGTGAGACTGAGCCTCACACTCTAACGCTTAATAACAAGAAGACATCTAATGGAGAGCGCGGCCCTGACCCTGCCTTAATTACACCGCATTCTGAAGGCTTTTACTCAGAGTGAACATTAATAGATTACCACAGGAAAAACCACCAGCCTCTAATGTCATTACACCCCACTTTAAAGAAGAGCTCTGGTGATTTTTATAAAACACAAACCTTTTGAATAATTCAGTCTTAAAGAGTAAACAGTCATTTGGAGTGGTAGGGTGTGAAATGCTCAAGTTCTAGAGGAACTTGCCAGAATGGTTCACGGTGGCGGTAAATGTAGCCAGGCATTTGAAGGGTTCTCCCAAATGGAACAATACGTCTGAATAGTTTCCCTGAATGGAACCAGACGTCTGAAGAATTCTCCCAAATGGAACCAGATGTCTGAAGAGTTCTCCGAAGTGGAATCAGATGACAGAAGAGTTCTCCAAAATGGAACCGGACGTCTGAAGAGTTCTTCCAAATGGAACCAGACGTCTGAAGAGTTTTCCTAAATGGAACCAGACGTCTGAAGAGTTCTCCGAAGTGGAACCAGACGACAGAAGAGTTCTCCAAAATGGAACCGGACGTCTGAAGAGTTTTCCTAAAAGGAACCAGACGTCTGAAAAGTTCTCGTAAATGGAATAAGACGTCTCAAGGGTTCTCTGAAATGGAACAAGACATCTGAAGAGTTCTCTAAAATAAAACCAGATGTCTGAAAAGTTGTCCTAAACAGAACCAGATGTCTGAAAAGTTCTTCTAAGTGGAACCAGACGTCTGAAGAGTTTTCCTTAATGGAACCAGACATCTGATGAGTTTTACTTAATGGAACCATATCTCTGAAAAGTTCTCCTAAAAGCTCCTTTTCATATTTTTACATGTGTGCAACAACATGACACAGTGCAAATGCTCTTTAATGGCACGTCATATGGTTCTGTCACCACAGGCTAAGGTACTTTAATACTAATACAGATATTTTCAAATTGAATTACTAAAGTCCATTTATTTCACTGTAGAAATACCAAATATCTCCCCTTTTACATGACATGGTAATGGACTGGTGACCTGGCCAGCCTTTCATGCTATAAGCCTGGTTAAGATAAGTGGCTCAGATGAATAAATGTATACAACACTTTTTAAGTCTTGGTATTACTTAGTACGAGATCAGTTTCAAAAGCTAGTGGTTTCGCCCACGCCTAGTATGAAGCAAAACAGCCTGCTTAGGGAGCTCTAGGGGACAAAAGACACAGGTGATACAGTCCCTGGAGAGTACAGTACCCATGAGAGTCAGCAGTGGCACCACAGTTTTTCATCGTTACAGATGGCTAATTAGTCCTCATTAATACTAACTACCTACTCCCAGCCAAGAGCGGCGAAATACGCAGAGGATAAAAACAGCCGCGTCAAGTGAAAACAGCCTCGAATAGAGCGAGCTACCTGCTTTTACACCCCTACTTCACTCGCGTAGCCTGCGGACTGCACTCCACATACACTTTGTTCTCATTTCAATACAGTTTGTATACGTCCTCCATGCATTGCCTTCACCATATCCCACTGGGAGCATCCGTCGCCATCTTAAAGGCCACTCCATTAGCCTACTTTTCACAGCCAGAGTGAAGCTACGAGAGCCCTTGGAGGAGTTTGAGTCAGCAGCTGCAGTTCCGGTTAGGTCTACTTGTGGTCACACTCAAACTGGTCGTGAGACACAAAAAATGATTTAATGCTTGACTTTTCCCACACTTTTTTCATCCTTCATACAAAAAACCTACTGATGGATCAGAAACTCAAGGTAAACACTCTGGACCGGCAGCGGTGGTCTTTTTGCTAGTTAGCTGGCTGACTGGTGGTCTGTACCAGTATTCGTAGCATCAGTTTTTGACATGTCATCTAACTTTTCCATGTGAAAATGTTTCGCATTATCTTCCATTATAAATCAGGTAGGTTATGTTCCGTCAGCGATGAGCGATCTGAAGGCATTTCTCCCACACGCGCCAAACAGAAAACAAAGGAAAAATTAAATGTAAACAAGAAAGCCTGGTCAGTAAACTAAACATGATCAGTATGAAGCTCATTCTTAGACAGAATGACTATAAAATCAGGAAATATGACTAGACTGCTCATGCTCTTTATCTAGGCTGAGATCAGAGCCAGTTAATGAGGAATCCGGCAACTTTGACATTATATTGGGGCTGCGGTTGCAATCTGAAGTCATTATAAAAGCCGGGGGAGACAGGAGTGCTCATATTGCTCAGATGGCTGTTTTACAGAAAGTCCTGTCTTTCAATTATGGGTTAACTTTTTGAAGGCTTAAGAGGTATAAAAACCTTTGTTCATTGTTATGAAGGTAAGTCAATGCTTAGTATTCAATATGGCTTTTAAAAAACAACCTTGTGTTATTTAAATGTTTTTTTCAGGTTTTACACCTGATTACAAAGACGCTTTTAAAGTCGTTATGACAATGATTTTAGGTTTAAGGTTTATAGCTCCCTCCTCATTCATGCAGGCAGGAGTCCGGTCTCGCATGACTGGAAATAACTGCCTCAGGGAATTGCTGAGACACCAAGTGGAAAGACTTTGCTACAAGGTCTTTGATACTAACTGTGCTGATTGCTTGCAGACTGTTAGGTTTCTACTGGTTTTTTTTTTTTTACCAGAAGAAGACAGCAGGAGCAGAACCTGCCCAGAAGGCATTACAGTCAGACACAGTTCCTCTTCACAATCAAATAAAGCAATAAGCAGGAGCAATGCAATGTTTGCAAAAATACAACCTATTGTTACATTCAAATAGACTTGAAGCAAATAAACTAGGGTAATATGTGAATATTAGGTAGATGTTTTTCATTTTTCAGGTACACCTGTCAGTGCTGATACCGATGCAGATGCATAAACATATAGAAAACAATGGAACGAGACCTGGATTAGCAATATAATGCAATATATTTTAGCATCAAAGCTCACCTAAACAGACTGCTCTTCTGGAGAACAATACATACACCGTCAGACATCATAATCAGCGGAATCTAAACATTTGCCTGATGCCAAGGTGGTTTGATGGGAAATATTCCTTTCAGAAACCTGAATTGTTCACAGTGGTGGTGATAGGAAACAGACACCTGAAGCAATTACATGAAATGATTACACTGCTTGGTGCCGGAAATGTTATTTTTTGGTAGTTTTAGGAAAGTTTTAGGCTAAGATGTATTTATTCTTTGCTTCCAGTCATGACATTCAGTAAAATTTGTTAGGCAAAAAGTAAAAAAAAAAATCCATCAACAGTTCACTGGTGGTTTTACACATAATGTAGGTCTTCATGACCCCTGGTTCCATCCAGCATACAAGTTTGTCCACAATTAATCATTTCATATCAAACCTTTTTGAATTATTTTGCTTTTGTTTTACACATTCTATGAATTTTCCTTCTATTTGTACATTAGTGCTGCAGAGTCACTTTCACATACTAAAATCATGTTTAGCATATGTTTGCCGGGCTTGCGTTAATAGCAAAAAAATCTTCCTCCCTTACTGTATACATGCAGTTTTAAGAAAACTGTTAGAGAATGCTTTTGGATATGTTGTTCTATCCAAGGGCAAGTGTGCTTTTAATGAAAATCGCCTCCCAGCAGGATGACTTTGGTGATACACACTCCTGAGTCATGAATGGCAACAGACAAGGACGTGCTGAAAGGAAGAAAAAAGGTTGGGTGTGTGCAAGTATAGAGAAAATAGCAATGAGCTTGATATGCATACATAATGTCTCTCTCATTTCCCTGTTTACACTAACTGGTACCCGGCAACTATTATAAGCAGATTTTGAGTCTCAGAACAGCCCCCCTTGCTCTGAGCCCCACCTCATATTACTTGTGTTACATATGACTGTGAGCTTCCTCACAGTCATTCCCCGGTTTTCCCCATGTGTTCAATGCAGTTAAAGGATCAGGGCGTTTCATGGATCCGCAGCAACCAGTCAGATAATTTTATAGGAGAAAGCACTTCAAAGCAACGCACAGAAAATGCCAGGTCGCGGACAAGTGCTGTGTGAGGAATGACTTCCAAAAACAAAAGAGTGAGGGGCCTGAGATTTAAGCTAGTAGTGTCAAGAGGTCACTTGGCTTGTTCAGAGGTGCGAAATACAAAACAAAGCGGAGTCAAAACCAGCAGAAAAGGCCAAAGAGGCTGACCACAGGGAAGGCAGAGGCGGGTTTTAAAGCATAAATTAGAACTTTATTTTATTATTACAATATTACAAAAAGAGTAGCACAACTCTCACGCGTTCTGTAGTTTTTCGCTCATTCATTCAACAGCCACAGAGTGACAGATATGAGAAAGGCTTTCTAGACCTTTCCTCCATTTCACAGCTATAGCAAAAAAACAAGGAAAAAAAAATTTAAATAACAAGGAAAAAAAATCAAGTTCATAATTATAAATAGTCACAAATTGCAAAACTGAAGCTTTGAAACTCGGAATAAAAAGATTTTTTTTTTTGTTACAGCCCAGAACTACACATAGCTATAAAACATAATTACGATAAAATATTATTTTTTTTCTTCATTTTCGTTGTAAAGTAATTCTAAGGAATTGCCTTTTCTATTTCAACAAAAGCTTTTGTTAATAAAAATAAGGAAAAAAATTGCTGTTCCTTTATAGTCTATTTGTTGTTGTTTTTCATAATTATCATTATTATAGGTTTCATCATAACCATGCTTGTTTTCAAAGGAAAGTCCAAGGACCAAATACTTAAGGCTTTATAAGGGCTGTTCCAGAGGGAGGCAAGCAGAGAGTGGGTGTGAGCGAATCTGCCCACAAACACACACACACACACACACATTTGTGCGTACATACATACACACGCACACTCACACACGCGCTCACGCAAACAAAACCAGGCCACCAATTCACTCGTGCATCCAGAAAAAGTCCTTGGTAACCATACCCATGGGTATTCACCATTCACACAATCGTTACACTTCTTAGAGTTACAGTAGTATAGCAGATTAGCCAGTGTGTACAGTAAAATAAACAATTCATCTGCTGTTTCTCCTTTGACATAAAAGACAGAACAAAACAAAACAAAAAAAACAACAAAAAAAGTCCTCCTTGATTTACCCACAAGTGATCTTGCAAGTGATCAATTTGGCCAATTCAAGCACACATCATTAGAGTATCAGTAGCAACTCCTAACTGAAGTTATTTCAACAGATAAACAAGGGGAAAAAATGCAGAATCAAATCATCTTAATCTCATTTTGGTTCATAGTTAGTTGCTAAGTGACATTAGTAACAATCCACGATACCCAGTCCTCTCCAGTAGTAAGTTTAGTCCTGCTAACTTCATCAAAAACCATCTAATGAGAGTTAAGCCCACCCCTATGATTCAAGTAATCAGTTTTCATATCTTAAGAAAATGAAGTAGAAGTACAATGGCACCCCTTGAAGCTCAGTATCTCCTCATAGCTTTTTGCGTTTTAAGCTCAGCCCGCAGTGGCTCCTATAAGATAAGTACTTCAGCCCCTGCTCTGACCAGGCTGGACAAATGATCTCGATCTGCCACCCATACAACCTGGTTGACACACATCAACTAGCACGTAGATTCTACAGTGGAATCCTTTTTCGTTAATAAATAAATGCATATTTCAGCAGAAGAACAGCTACACCGATCAGCCATAACATTAAAATCATCTGCCTAATATTGTGTTGGTCCCCCTCATGCCGCCAAAACAGCTCTGACCTGTCAAGGCATGGACTCCACAAGACCTCTGAAGGTGTGCTGTGGTACATGACACCAGGAAATTAGCAGTAGATCCTTTAAAACCTGTAAGTTGAGAGGTGGGGCCTCCATGGATCGGACTAGTTTGTCCAGCACATCCCGCAGATGCTTCATCAAATAGAGGGCACTGCTATTATGGAATACTGTTGCCATGGAGGGTGTACTTGGTCTGCAACAATGTTTAGGTAGGTGGGACATGATGTTCATGAGGGTGTTACTTGGACAGTACCAAAGGTTTCCCAGCAGAACATCACCCTGAGCATCACACTGCCTCCTGCGGCTTGCTTTTCTCTCCACAGTGCATCCTGGGTAAGCAACTCAGACGCACTCGGCCATCCAAATGACGAAAAAGAAAGATTCATCAGACCAGGCCACTTTCTTCCTTTGCTCCATGGTCCAGTTCTGATGCTCACTTGCCGATTATAGGCACTTTTGGTGGTGGACAGGGGTCAGCATGGGTACTCTGACCAGTCACCTGCTATATAGCCCCAGACAAAGCCAGCTGTGATGCACTGTGTGTTCTGACACCTCTCTATCTTAGCAAGGACTAACATTTTGTGCTACAGTAGCTCTTCTGTGGGATAAGAGCAGACGGGCTATCCCATATTGTAAACCTAGGGCACACCTGACCCTGTTACCAGTTCACCAGTTGTCCTTCCTTAGACCACCTTTGGTAGGTACTAACCACCGCAAACAGGGAACACCTGCGATTTGGGTCGGATCCAGTCAAGATATCATAATTTGGTCACTTGCTGCCTAATATATCCCATCCCTTGACAGGTGCCATCATAATGACAATCAGTGTTACTCATTCATCAGTGCTTTTAATGTTAAGGCTGGTCAGAGTATATTATGTTTAGTGTCTTCGCAAGCAATCAGACACTGAAGTTGAAAAAGGAAAGAAAGATTAAAAAGGAAAGAAATAAAAATATTCTGATGCATTACTGAGCATCTGTTAGGAAAGAGTGTCGGTTCTTCATGGAAAAAGAAGGTGTTGATTCCCAATCGGAAGCTCAGGACAGACAAAGGTCTTTAGCCTAACTCAGGCAGATTTTTTATACCATGGAGGGAAGCAAAGGACCATTGAACTCAATCCCTAAAGTGCCAAGTTACAGCACTCCTTTAAGGAAATTGATCACTTGCAAGACTGATGATTAAAAGGAACAAAAATAGAGAAAACACTGCTCTTTGTTAGATGTGTCCTTTTATAGCATCAGCGATCGTTTTCCATTTTTTAACTGAATCTTGGATGTGAGTGTGTTTAATGCTTTTTAATCATGTTAAGTAGTATCCGCTTTAAGACAGACTGAGAGTAGAGTGTAGAGTATGTGAGAATAATGTGGCTATCTGCAGTGGACAAAGACAGTGGAGCAGAGCCTGTTATTATTATTTTTCGTAATCGAAGCTTATCTGTACCCTGGGTGCTGGCCATGGGCCTCGGAGGGGGGGGCCACCACCCTACCCATGGGGGGCGGCCTATGCATCTTCCCAATCAAGCCCAGATTTTGATCTCGGAAGCAAGGCGTCTGGAAGTCCCCTCCCATGTAATCCGCCGTTTGCATCAGATTAGTCTGCCCCCCAACTACCGCCACCGCCGGCCTGTAATGGGCCGTTCCTCCCGTGGGGGCACAGTCCACCCCTCCTGTGCCGGGGTTGGCGCTGCCTGTGCCATTGCCTGCCGTGCCATGGAATGGCACAGGCAGCTCCTGTGATCCCGAGCTGTCACTGTTGGGTGTGGGCAGGATGCTGCCCCACATTGGTGGCTGGTGGTAGTACTGCCCGTTGGTGTAGTGCGGCATGCCGTTGTTTACGACCGGCGGGGAGGGAGTGGGCTTTTCCATGGGGGGTTTGAGGGCGTAAGGCTGCCCCATGCACAGCTCTGGTGGGTAGTTCATACCCTTGCAGGGGAAGCCTGGAGGGTCCCGTTGAGGGGGCTTGCAAGGGTGCCCAACTCTGTCTGAAATGTGCTGCAGGTGTGCAAGCTGATGCTGGTTCCATGACCTCATCTGCTGCTGCTGCTGCTGCTGCTGCTGTTGGTGGCGGCTTGGGTGCTGTTGATGGTTCTGATGTTGTTGTTGGTGCTGTAGAGCCTGCGGATGCTGCTGCTGCTGCTGCTTCATATCATTGTGATACATAGGCATCCGGTTCATGGCAGCCATGCTGTGTGAGGGTACAGCGCCCACAGGGGCCGGAGCTGCTGCTTTGTCCAAGGGTCCCACGGTGCACGAAGGGTGCATAAGGGCACTGGGATGCACGCCGTGCATAGACACCCGGGAGCTAGCGTTGATGAGCAGATTCCGGCTAATCGGGCTGGGATTAGCAATCTGACCCTCGCACACGGACGTGGCGCCAGCGCCCTGAGCCCGAGCCTGGCAGAACTGGTTGATCTGGTGCACAATGCTGCTCAGGTCAGCCTGCCGCCCCTGGTGCAGGGCCCCGGCCATAGAGAGCGGAATGGTTGAGGTAGACACGGTCACGTTAGGAGGGGCGTCGGCATCCGGGAGTTTCCTGGCGCCGCCCTGCAGGCCTGGAGGAGGCTGCTGGAGGTGCTGCTGCTGCTGCTGCTGGAGCAGTAGAGCAGGAGGTGGCTGTGGAGCTGGGTGTGCCAGGGCAGGGGGGTGTGAGAGAGGTTGTGTCCTTCCTATACCCTGGGGGTGCTGGGGCATAGCAGAAGAGGGGTGGTGCCTGAGATAAATCAAAAGATTGAAACTGTTAATCCCAAGAGAAATTGTAAGGTCACACAGATATGTACCTAATTTATTAGCCATTTTTAGCCATAAAACTGAACCTAATTTATATGCCATTTACAAGGTCAAAAAGCTTATGTATGCTTGAATGCGTGTTAATATGTATCTATCAATTCTGTCATATGAAAACTTCCATGTGTGTAGTATTATTTTTAAATAATTTGAAAACACCTTACATTGTGTGACTATTCTGAGATAAATGAACTGATAAGGAATGAATGAAATGTTAAGGAAGTTTTTTATTTTCCTGTTTCAGAAATATCAGATCTCCTTAGGACCTCAGTAATATAGTTTAACAAAAGAACAGGTGAAATAGCGTTTTTAAAAAAATCACAGCTGACTCTCACTATATTTTTCAACTATTGCTTTAGATCACAATTTTGGAAATTAAAAAAATAGAGCAAAGTTCACCATAATGTTGGCTATTTCTTCCGTTAATCAAAATAAGGACTGGATTTTTGCTTATTTACATGATACAGAAATAATTTCAGGTTTTATAGTCAATTTAACTGATTAACAGAATGGAGATAAAAATCACATTATTTGATTTAGTGCTAACAAGTTGTGAGATGACATTGATGCAAAGGGGGAAGTCCTTCCATTAGCTAATGTTACCTGGATAAAACAACACTGCTGAAGTCTGGATTACTGGATTAACAGAGGCGAAGCTTCAGAATACTAAACAACTAACCAACATAACTGACAAAAGAGTAATAAAATGATTCTAGCCAGTCCTAATACACATATTTGCTGTTCTTGCTAAGATAATGTTCACAGACATGCTGTGTGTAATTCAAGAAGTGCTAAGACAATTGCCCACCCTGGATGAGGTGCTCCAGTCTGCTGCTGAGGCTGCTGGAGAGGCTGGAGGGTCTGTGTGTGCTGGGGGAGCCCCTGCTGATGCTGGGTTGCCGCTCTTGGGAGCGGCTGTGGCCCATGATGAAGGGTTAAAGTGCTGGCACCCGCAGGAGCGTACGGGCCTCCGGGGGCACTCATCATGGCCTCGGGATGCAGGCGCGCCCGTGTCCCGGCGAAGTCCTTGACGACGCCCTTAGCGACAGGTGCCTTGACGATGGCCAGGAGGCCGGCCTTGGCGGTGGGCTGGGAGGGGGGGTAGGGACTGTAGCGCGGGCCTCCTGTGTCCAGGCCGTTGACGGTGCGGCGCACGTGGTTGCGCTGCGGGACCTTGACGCTGTTGGGGAAGATCTTGATGGTTAGCGGACTGTTGGCAACCTTCTTAGCATAAGCATCCAGCTCCGCGGGGGTCGGATACTGAGCTGATCTCATCCTCTGTGTAGTGTCCCCTGGAGAAGGTGAGAGAAAAACAAGAGAGAAAAAGAGAGAGAGAGATCATCAGTATTGCAAGAAAAAGGTGTGGTTATTTCTACATATTAATGCTACTCATATTAGTATTTTACTCAATCAGCTGTTTAAGTTATTTTACTGAGCATGATGAAAAAAAATCACATTAAAGAAATAACCACATCTGAGCTTAACCATTTAAATATTTCACAAGAGCATGAAAGACTTATGCAGTGTAAGTTTGTTCTACTGTCATTACAATCATTACTGTAGGCCAGCTGGTGGTGTGTTAAATCACATTCACCTGCAACAGAAAGATAAATCACTAAATCAAATGAATGATCGCCCATTAAGCTGTGTGCACAAACAAATTGCCATTTCTATCATCTCAAATAATTTTACTGTGCAATATCAAAAACAGAAGTGACCAATAAATAGGGGTCATTGCTGAGTTCACATTTGTGGCAGACCAGTATGACAGCAATTACCAAACTCACACCTTGGGACAAATTATCTATGGTATACTGGATGAACCAGCAGACCCTCCTCTACTAATATGATTTAAACGGCTGTGTCAAAAAGGGGAAAGTAAAAGAAAAGAAAAAAGAAGAGCACAATAACAGATAAAACAGGTGGGACTGCAAGAAACAGGACTGGAGAGATGGAACTAAAGAGAAGTGAAACCTGATTGGCCTCATATTCTCACATTGCTCGTCTCAGAGCGGCCACAAAAGGCCTCTGACATTCAGGAGATAAAGAGAAACCGGGTGTGTTTTTGTGAGAGAGAGTAAGAAAGACAGAGAGAGAAAGAGTGTGTGAGAGACAAACAGACAGACAGACAGAGATGAAGAGGTAGAAAGACAGACACAGCGAGGTGGAAGGACAGGAGTGATCTCTTCTTCAGAGGAAACCTTTTCAGCCTCAGTATCTCGGTTTACATGTGTCGCAGTGGTTCGATGTTACTCTATAACTGATGACGGGTAAAAGTCTGTATTGTGAGCCCTGTCACAGACATTCTTCACCTTATATGCTGCAGTTTTACTGCTCTAGCCTGCAGCGCCCAATAGAGAAATCTACGCCGTTTCCAGCTGATGCATTAAGTGCATGCACTTCCATCCCTCAGCTGTAGTCTGAGTGAAAGTGAAAAGTGAAAAGTGAAAGTGACCATTCGGTTATACGTGAACACACCACAGCGCACAGTGTGAGCATGAAATTCTTCCTTTGCATTTAACCCATTCACTAAATGAAGCAGCGGGCAGCCAGGAACACCGCGCCCGGGGAGCAGTGTGTGGGGACGGCACCTTGCTCAGGGTACCTCAGAGGTGCTTAGCAGCCTAGGGAATTGAACCCACAACTTCCTGAATGCGGGGCGAACGCCCTAATCACTAGGCTACCAGCTGCCTTTGTGGTGGAGTGTGGATCTTTACAGGAGAGGAGGCGACGGTGAGCTGACAGAATCATACTTGGTGTTAAGTTCTACAGCGTCAGCTTGGCGCGTCCCAGGCCAAAGTGTTTCTGTTAAGCACGAGGATTTTGTTTTCAGCATGCAGGGCAGAACAGCCTCCTCCTAATGACTAAATAATGCAGTGTTTTGGCATTTAAAAGGCGGATATATTGGATTGACGCAAGTGAAACACAAGGTGTGTGTGTGTATGTGTGACATACACAACACAGAACCGCACCAGAAGCAGGTGCATGTTCACCAGCATACTTCCTCTCCATCAACACCATGGGTGACATTTCCTGTGCAGAACAGAGGGATTTCACACACACACACACACACACACACACACACACACACACACATTCTTCAACAAAGCACTCTAAGCACCAATCAGCTCTCTCTCAGACACATTAATGCCTGGCAAATGCATCTGTTACACTGTATTTAAAACTCCTTATGTCAATCATCTCTGTGTATGTGCGCATATGTGTGTTTGTAAGAGTCACAGAGAGAATCTCAAAGTGTGTGGAGTCTCGACAAGTCCCAGCAGTCATGAATTCTGAATTGACGTCGAGATCTGTGGAACTGAAGAGAGAAACACTGATTGGTTTGTACATCTGAAAAGAATAAACTCTCCTTATCACAACTGTTTGATTCTTTGCAAGTTGCACCTTCTTGGCTGACTGTGCGTCTGCAGTCCCACTCTTCTTGTCACTAGAATATCACATTTTAGTATGTAAGAATTGAACTGAATGTAAAGCAAATAATAATGAATTCAGTCAATAACGTTGCTAACAATGAATGAGTCAATAGTCATCGCTTTTCAAATGACATCAACCTGAATGGTTACAAGCTTACATTAACAATATCAGGATGTATGAGAATACTATACTTTAAAATTCATATACACTCAGCATATGAATTGTTCATGGATGATGCTACAACACCAGTAGTAGGAATTTAATAATACACATATGTTTAAGGTTTAATCCAATCTTCAGTTATGAGGTGAAGTTTTGTATTTATACTCTTCGATATTTAGAATTTTTGACATTTAAGTAATTTCCTGCTGTTTTACACTTCACCCAACACAGAACACTAAAAAGCCCTCAAAATACACACATGTAGTCTTTTTTCTACTGAAACCTGTATCAATGTTCCAAGTAATTAAAACATATTATACAGTTAAAGAAATAATGACCATATATAAATAATTCTGTTTGCAGCACTCAAATCGATTGCCTCAAGTATATAAACTAAGTCATGAGAATCCTTGGCTTTTTTTTTTTTAAATATGCCAAGACATTTTGTTTTTTTTACAGTAGCAGTTCAATAAAGTAAAAAAAACAGGCTTCCTTAATGTAGCTGAAGCTTTTTTCCTGAAAAAAATAGCAAGACTTAAAACAGGTTTCTGTTAAAAATCGGCAGTTATAGCAAATCAACAAAGAAAATAGGAAGTGTATACACTTATGCGTACCCAAAAGCACACACGAATCCTTGGCTGAACCTCATAAGTAAAAGGCTTGACCTGGCTACCGAGGCCTCCAAACCTCAGCAGTATTTCTGAAGAGACAACAGCAGAAGCGTTACTGTAATAAGTGCGGTCTTGGCTCCAAATGAGCTGATTAATTAGAGAGACTTTTTCTCCTCTGCTCTGCTTGCCATGTCTTGCTGAGTACAGAGAACAGCAGGCTTAAGGCCAAAAAGGAAAGTAAATTTTCAAAATCTTTGGAGTTCATTTAAGGAGGGTAAGGTTATATCTCTAAGGAACACATACATTTTTCCTCAACCTTAGAATGTCCTAATAAAGAAGAATGTGAGGTTGGTTTCTACAAAATATTTGCATGAAATATCAATTATATAGTCAGCATGATGCCATTATCAATTTTCTTTATCAGATTTTATTGTAAGGTGATACAGAGCCACAGTGGGTAGCGCTATCAACAAACAGCTGGGTTTGATTCTAGAGAGTCCTTTCTGTGTGGGGTTTGAATGTTCTCCTTGTGTCTGTCTGGATTTCAATAGGGCACACCAGTTTTCACCCACAGTTCAAAGACATGCACATCAGGCAAACTGGAGAAGTGAAACTGCGAATTAAAGTGTGTTTGGCTGTGTGTCTGTCCAGGGTGCTCTGTAAATTTGTCATAAATGAACACAGCACAGCACGGCACGGTGTGTACAGTGTGAAATTCATTCTCTGTATTTATCCTGTTCACCCAAGTGAAGCAGTAAACAGCCAGCAACCCAGGGAATGGTGTGTGGGGACCGTCCCTCACTCAAAGGGACCTCAGTGGTGCCACTGGAAGTCCTGGGATTCGAAGCCACAACAGTCCAATCACAGTGGCAACTCCCTAACCACGAGCCCACCAGGCCTTTCGGCCTGTGACCACTGGGATGGACTCCAGCACCCCCCACGCAACCATGGTTATGGGTAAGATGATGGATGGATGGGCAGATATTTTTGTAATGGAAGGATAATGGAAGTACTCTTAAGACAGATGAACACACTCATCTACACATACTACCCTCAAGCTTATAAGTATGTACGTAGGACTGTGCCGTATGATAAAAGTCAGGGTCACGTCATTTGACAGCATAGAAGACAATGTTTATGTTAGCATTGGTAATGTGAATGGACCCATGCTTCTACCACTGACCTATGCTAAAAAAAAAAACTGTAGGCCATCACCCGATAATGTCAAGATAAGATATAGCCACATTCCATTACCATTTGGCCATAAAAATCCATTTAGACAAACATTTCTGCTGCTTTTCCTGTGCTAATCGAAAATTTGAAATAATGTTGGGTGCTGCAGAATTTTGCTCTTTGCTTTTATCCTTTGATGAGAATGAATGGAAGAACCTGGCTCCATATTTTACCTTCATATTCAAAGCGGTATTGATTAAAGTTAAGTCTCCAAATCCATCACAGATGATTTTTAAGTCTGTAGCATTAATGGACACTGGCTTTACGGAAAGGTGGTTTGAAAGATCAGATCACAATGTCTGAACAAGAAGAACTTCACTTCAACTCATTTTTAGCACCAGATCATGTCAGTGCCAGGTGTGAATGGGGCCCTACGTTTGGCTCCAGTGCATTTCAAACCTCTCCCTGAAGTGTCTAAGTGTTAGCAACCTGTCTCCAATGCATCTACGCGGCAATCTTTTTTTGATGACACAGCCACTTCACGCATCTCGTGCTGATCGGATAGCGGAGCCCAACAGGCCCACATGAACCTGAGCTAGCTTGTTTTGACAAGATTGTTGAGAAGATGTTAACGAGACACGGCACATAGATAGGAAAGTGTTTGAGATGATTATTTATGCATTTAATGGGAAGTAGCTTTTTTTACCACCAGGCAAAACCAGCAAATGTAAAAGGTCCTGGAAGTTAGTGGGGTCCCTTGCTGGTGGTGGGCAGAATAAACAAACAACTGAGTAAACATGTTTTCTTTTATTTTGACAATAAAGGAATGCAGTGACACCTATCTACATAACCGACAATCTTGAAAGCAACCCTGAAAGGACTGTATTATAAAAGGATCCATAATATAAAAGAACATTGGAGAAAAGTCTGGTGAGAAGTTGATCCTGGGTCTTCAGACAAAGAAGCTTCAAATGCGGCTGGAGTCAAAGTCTGCCCAGAGGCTTCACACACTCAGCAATACGCCGAGGTGGTAATTGAAACTAATGCTAACATTTGCTCTTACAACCCAACATGGAGAACATAATGAAGACCTTTGCTGAGGATAGCTCAGTTCTCACTGCAGAAAAGAGCACTTCAAAGTAAATACTACAATTTGTGTTAAACACCTTTGATTGAAGCCTCCAGATATTTACTTGGGGACTCAAACACTCCTGATAATATCTCTCAGGAATTTAGATTTCTTCTTATACTGTGCAATGAGGCAACCACTGTGAAAACAACGTGCAATATTATGTCTACCTGTTTTTGTCCTTTATATTTTTGTCTATCTATGCTGTCTTTGTCTACCTGTTATTACTTTTTGTGTTTATGTTTGCACATTGGGCCTAAAAAACACAATGTCTTTCAGCTGTTCATTCCTAGTCTGAATGACAATGTTCACTTTGACGTTTGTTTTTGGCAAGTGTCTTTATCAATAACGCTAAAAATAATGATCAATACTGCTGTGTGACCCATATAAACTATACATTTTTAAGTACTAGTCACATACACAGCAAGAGGGAAGGTGAAAAAAGGCAGCTTTACTTTCTCAAGCTGCTATGACACGTTTGATGCGTATAGAGGAGAGGAGAGGAAAGGTTGTTGAAAGAGAGAAGGAAAGACGGCAAAGACGACAGAGCGAGAGAGAGAATTTGAAGATGATAAGCGTTCTCTGTGAAACTGCTGTCTGGTTGCTGAAAGGGAGCCTTTGTATGAAACAAGCTTTCATCACTTGAGGGGGGAGAGACAGACAGAGAGCGAAAGAGAGGGAGAGAGTGAGAGAGTGCATTAGAGAGAGAGAGAGTGTGTGAGAGAGATGGGGGAGAGGCAGAGAAAGAGACAGCGAGAGAGTGAGACAGACAGAAAAAGGGAGAGAGGGAGCTTCTGATGTGCACCCACCTGCACTTCCCTGCCACTCTGATCCAGAACTAGTGATCCTTCACACACACACACACACACACACACACACACACACACACACACACACACACACACACACACACACACACAC
>JBBPCY010000082.1:9584212-9596978 GCA_037974405.1 Brachyalestes nurse
CTGGCCCTGGCAAACAGGCCAGCATCTCACACACACACACACACTCCTAGTGCAACATGGGACACACACTCCTCCTCACACTGTAGGAAAAAAAAAAACAGAGAGAAAATGGGACTATTAGACAAATCAGTAGAAAGTACAGGCACCAGTTTACGATTTAATCAGTCAGGTGGCGCAGACTTGTTGATGTGGTTTAGGACAGTGTGACTTACTCTGAGCAATAAAATGAACAAAACTTCATTGTGAAGGAAAACGACGTGGGCAAAAACTTCAGACAACAGGGTCTGTTTTTACAGACCACATCAGGAAGAGGAATGCTGATCTAGAATCAGTTTTTGTAAATGACTGCTGTGGGGGCGTTTGATTCTTCATAGCTCACAGCAAGTCAAACTGTGTCCTAAACCTCCTCCTCTAATCTGTTCCACATAAATAAAGAGCTTGATGTGGTTTTAGTCGGCTGAGAGCAGTTTTGAGGGTGTATTTAGAGAAAATATTTAAGTTACTATACACTTCTAGCTAGCACAGTTTACGTTTACATTTACGGCATTTAGCAGACGCTTTTGTCCAAAGTGACTTCCATTCCCTAACTACAGGGGGCAGTCTCCCTGGAGCAACTTGGGGTTAAGGGTCTTGCTCAGGGACCCAGTGGTGGTATCCTGAAGGTAGGATTCGAACCCATGACCTCTTGGTCCTACCCACTGAGCTACCGCCACCCACAAAGTTTACAAAGTTTTACATGGCCTGAGGGCTAAACTGAAGAAGGAGAATCTTCAGACATGTCTTGGCTGACGTAAATCTTATTTTTCCATCAAATTATTCCTTTAAGGTTTAACATTTTGCATTAAGAGTGGCAAAGATGAGTCTTTATTAAGCATTAGTCATAAAGTACAGGGGTCCTCGGGTTACGACAGTCTCAACATACGTTGTTTCGAGTTTAGAACGCTCACTCCCACTCAACTTACACCATTAGCCTTGTACTTGCGGACTACTAGGCTACTAGTTTGGTTGTGCGTGGTGGAAGAATACACAGTATGAGGAAGGGAGGGCGGGAGTGGCTTAGTTGTGTTTTTTACGATTTTACAACTGTGTTCGGATCGGAGAGTGACTGCGGCTAGGGTGTGTTTCGACTTACACCAAAATTCGGGTTACATCAATGTTGGCGGAACGGATCCGTGTCTCAACTCGAGGATGCCCTGTACTTAATGAACGGTGAACTGATAGGACCTGACTAAGAGTCTTCCAAAAACCACCAAAATAAATCTCTCTGTTCTAAATGAATAGGCCATTAAAGACCACATCAATTAATCAATAATTAATTAATGAAAAGCCCAGGAGAAGAGAAGTGAGCTGAGATGGCACTTGTTAAAAATATCATTGCGTAGACCACTGCTCCAACTTGGCACACATACACACACAACTTCAATCAGCCAGGCCGAGCTCACGGGCACTCCTGGACTGGCCGTGTGCTCCATGCAGATAGAGCCTAATCCTGTCTGCCCTGCCTGTGGATCAGAGACAGGTCACTCTCTCACCTTTCAATTCCAAACCCTGCTCACCCACCCGCGGCAGGTCAGGCCACGTTTGATATCCAATCTAAACTTTAATTAAACATCAAACGCGCCACGGACAGTGCAGAGGAGCCTGGGCCTGGGGGCCGGAGTAATTCCACCTCTCTCTCTCATCCTCTCTAAGTGCATCCCTCTCTCCAAATCCCTCCGTCCCTCCAACATTCTTCTGCACTTACTTTTGCCCATCTGTCCGCCATGCATCAGGGCCTAGTGTGGGTCAAATGTTTGGCCATGGCTTATCTTCAGAATATTAAAGACATTTTTATCTAAAAGCTTACGCTTAAATGCCTGAGATTTGTTTGTGATTACTATGATATTTCAGCCCAATATGACTCTGCTCCAATTTTGAGATCTGTGATATGATAAGAATGACTGCCTGAATTTATCTAATAAAATTTATACTATGTTCATCTCCTTTCTCATTGAAAAAAAACATAGTGAACAGACAATATTTTGGGTTCCTATTATTCTGGGCTTAAGGGGCTTAACATAGCTTAAAAATATACATTTCACTGCATGTTGTACCTGTATGACTATACATATGACGAATAAAGAATCTTGAATCTTGAATACATGGCCTCTGTGTATCATAATCCTATGTCGTAAGAACTTTTTCCTCTCAGTCCAACTATGTATAAATTTTCCCACATTTGAAAATTGCTTTTTTGATGAGCAATTCGTTTTCACATCAAAATTCAAGTTGGAAATGCATCACAAGTAGCTCCTCGTGAAGATGTTTGAGAGTGGTTGGTACTACAGTATACACTTTTAACAGGTACCACAGGTAAGTCCAAAAGGTGTAAGACAGTTGAATTTCCTGATCTTGATTACATGACTAGGGCTCAAAATACATATTGGTTGACATTAGCTGATACTGATGAGTCTGGGTTTATTGGTACCTGTGAAAATGTTGCTGACAATGTGCCAATAAGTGGCGTGGGAATCATTCACTGACAGCATGAAGCGTCATGTGGCCAGAAACTGACTTCTGATGAAGAATTAGAGAATGACCAACACGAACTTTTCATCAGATGAACCACCGCAAGCCGGATTAAAAGATCTGTCTAATATAGTGGATAGTGTTTAAAACGCCAACAGCACTAGTATGTGTGATCTGTGCGCGCACACACACACACACACCATGTCAGTAAAGTAAAGTGGCCCCTTATAGTCACATGTGAACACACCACAACAGAGCACACAGTGTAAACAGTGTGAAATTCTTTCTGCATTTAACCCATTCACCAAGTGAAGCAGTGGATATAGGCAACTCAAACTGCACCTATAAGGTAAGTGGAGCTGATAAAATGGACAATGAATGTGGACATAGATGTGGATGTACCTAACAAAGTGTCTTGCAACTGTATATTATACTACTATCTGTGCTGGTTACTTTAAGAAATTTAACAAGTGTGAAAGTTTACGACAAAAGAATTTCCCTCGGGATAAAAAGGTCTTTCTTATCTTATCTTAACAACTGAATCACGATCTTTCGCATATTTAATTGAACCTATTAGTGAACAAATTATTAAATTACATTATAAGATTAGGCCAATATAACTGTATAGTTATAGAAACTTTTGTATAGAAACTTTCAAATCTGTATCTGCCACAAAACATTCATACTGTCACAGTGCGGATTTGAGAAATCTGCCTTCAAGCAACAGGAAAGCAGGCATTGCACAGTCAGAATTAGTCACAACCACATTAAAAATAAAGCAAAAGACCCCAGACATTCTCGCTCAAAATAGAGAACATGACAACATATTTTGTCAGATCTCGGTAGTGAAAATAGAATCTTGCAAGCTAGCTGCATCCCCCACTGAGTGAAGCTGCTTAGGAGGCTAATCATCTGACTATATTTAAAACAGTCACTGTTAGGAGTAGCCACAGCTTAGTCATACGGTGGCTTTATTAGAATCACCAAGTCTAAACCCCACTGGAAACACAAACATTCCTCATTCCTAGCGCTGACGGAAATACTCGGTGACCCCCTGCATTTAAAAGGGGAAAAAAAGATGTTCAGAAAAAGACGATCAGAGCGCTACATGTCCTCCAGCGTCTCCCTGTTAACGGGATTAGCATAGCAGTGCACTCGCATCACAGCGTCGTGTCCTGTTTAAGGTCAACAAATCTTCATGTGTCATTTTCCAGCTCACTGATTGGAAACTGTACACACACAGCCGCGCGCACACACTCATTGCGCGAAATAGAACTTTTATTTCGAATGTGCAAGCAATTCTTTAGAGGTGACACGTATAGCCAAAGAACTGCAAGTAAGCAAGAAAAAACGTGGGCCAAGTGGCCTTGTGTGACACTGGTTTTAAACGACTTTGGCACAAAAAAGTGATTTCTGATCACATAACTGGAAAAGGAGCACTTCAGCAATTAGTAAAGGTGAACTTTGGGTGTGTGTTTGTGTGGGTGTGTCTGTGTATATGACATTCTGTTTTAGTAGGGCTGAACCTGACTAAGGGTTTTCTAAGTTGACAAAAGGCCTAATTATCCAATAGGCAGTAGAAATGAAGTAATCCAGAGTGAAATGGTGCAAATGGTGCTCTGATTTCTTTACAGTGGTGTTGATAAGCACCAGGGGCAACAACGTCTAAACTAGTCATTTTATTTACCACCCAAAAGCACCAGTGAACCTAGACGTGACTTCTGAGTTTACACAGCGATCAGCTCCACCATAAAAAAATCCTAATGGGAGAAGTAAATAGCATTGATTATCTTGTTACAGTGTACACCTGTAAAGAGGTGGGATATATTAGGCCGCAAGTGAACAGTCAGGTGTTGAAAAATGGGGATTTGTACGGATCTGAGCAACTTTGACAATGACCAAATTTTGATTTCTAGGTTGGCAGGTGTTTGTACCTATCAAAAGTGGTACAAGGAAGGACAACTGGTGAACCGGCGACAGGGTCATGGGCCGCCAAGGCTCACTGATGCGCCTGATTTGATCTCACAGAAGAGCTACTGTAGCACAAATTGCTGTGAAAGTTCATGCTGGCTATGATATAAAGGTGTCAGAACACACAGTACATTGTGACTTGCTGTGTCTGGGGCTGCGTAGCCGCAAAACAGTGCCCACGCTGAGCCCTGTCCACCGCCGAATGTAGCAGAACTGGACCATAGAGCAACAAAAGGAGGTCTGGTCAGGTCTAATGAATCATACTTTTGATTTTAACCATCGGTGGGATGTCCTGGGCGAACTACCTGGTGGTCCCATCTTACAGGACTAGAAATATCTGTCTGTTTCTAAAGTCTTGGTGCCAGAAACCACAGCATTAGGCAGACTGTAAAACGGTATAAAACTACCATAAACAAGAGTACTTCAACGCTTGCAATAACTTCAGTCATTTTAACATTTCAGATGTCCGGTTCCCTTCACCACTGTAAATAGTTCTGACCGGACTAATGAGACTAGAGCTTGGAGGCAAGAATTCTCCACTATACACTGTCAAATGTCCAAGATGCACCGTCACATCTTTGCTTTATGATATCATGTTTCAATGCACGGTTATATTTATGCATCTCTCAGATACTAATGATATCAAGAAAAAAAACATTTTACATCACTACGATTGTGTACATTTGTTAGTAACAGTTGTTAATGGGTAGTTTTGAAGTAGACTATCCTATACGCATCCCTGTGATATTACTACAAAAGAGGAAGAAAAAAAAAATGTTTTTTTCATATTTTCCTTCATTTCTAAACTGCCTTAGCCTCACAGCCTAACAGGTACAAATACTGTCAGATCACTCAGGTTAAACTTTAACAAACTTTTTACTGTTTCTATAGGTGCTGAAAACATTCATAAATACAACAAAAAAAAAACAGAATTAAGCCTCGTAAGCTGTGCTCTACTGTTTCCTGATGCACTGGAATCTTTAAAGGACTCATATCGTGAAAAACTGTCCACCCTCCTATCAACACAGTCATATAAAGAAACTAAGCTGTTTTGAAGGTACAGTTTCTGAGGTGTCAGAAGAATCAACATATTTGCGTATTTCCACCTATTCAACGGCAGTTTAGTGTAGTTATAGTAGAGTTTTAGCCTAAGTTTCTTAAATTAAGCATCTCCAGGGCAGCCAAAAGTGTTCAGAAGTTCTAGACAGAGCATTTCCAGACTATAGATAATATAAGATTTTGCTTGTATTTTTGAACAATTTAATGAAATTGACTGCGATCTGATATGAAAGAACAGCCTTTTGTGATACTTGGTGCCAAACAACTGGCCCCACTGACACTTTAGAGAGGACGGCCCCACCGGTGGTGCCAACGCTTTCCGCCACTCTCGGACCTGTGCGGGTTCCAGGCTTTTAACGGCGATGAAAGAGGCACATTGGGGTTCAGCAGCAGCTCCAGTCAATTCAATTACAGTATTCACAGCAGCAGACACGCTTCGCCCAAGGAACAAAAGCAGCAGTGGCACGCTAATGGCTGGTCATTTGTGTCTAGCAGACACATTCTCTCGCTTTACTCTCCTCTACCCCACCCCCCCCTCCAGTATTTTTTTTTAAACGGCCGTGCGCTCCATCACCTCTCGCCACGTGGTGCAGGAAATAAGGGGTGGAATAAATAAAAGAAGACAAACAGCTCACACGAGAGGCAATTATCCAACAAACAACCTTGACAGGGCCGTACCCTGCCGTCAGAGGGCTTAGCAGAACAGAACCAGGCAGAGAGGGAGAGAGAGAGGGAGAGGGAGAGGGGGAGAGAGAGAGGGAGAGAGAGAGGAGGGGAGAGAGAAATGTCTAAAGGTCAGTGCGATGGCTCATTTAAATCCTCCTGGTGAGGCTGAAAACAAGCACTAATGAATCTGCTGCGTTTTACACACACACACACACACACACACCTCTGAGAGAGAGCAGACTGAGGACCACACATGCGCTGGAGGTAGGGAGAGAGAGAGACAGACAGACAGACAGAGAGAGAGAGAGAGAGAGAGAGAGCGCACCTGAGGAGAGGGGATGAAAGGAAAGAGGCAGAGAACGATCTGGGAAGTTCACCATCTCGCTCAACCTCTTTGATGTTTTATCTCTTCTTTTTTTGCCCTTCATCTACCTCTAGTGCCACCCCTGCACTCCCCCTTCCTTTATATTATCTCTCTCTTTCTTTCACTGACTTTCTCTATTCAATTACATGACGTGGGCACTGTTGGAATGACAGACAATTTTAAGGTTTGACAAAATGGAAAAAAAAATGCAACATTTCACAGTCATGGAAAAAGAAAAGAAAAGATTACCTTCAACAATAAACAGTGCAAAACGGCAGTAATGAAACTGCAGGCTTGGGCGTGAGAAAGATACTGAATAAATGGCACAAATAAATAAATAAATACATATAGAAGCATAAAAACAGACATATTAGGTTGCAACTAATTAAGTGCAATTAAGGGTGCACCCTTTGCTGACGCAGGTATTCAGTTGCACAGCTATAATCCCCCATAGGAAAGACTGCTTATATAACGAGACGTTCTGGAGCCGTCACACATGAGACAAGATCAGCATATCCAACGCCAAACGTGAGCGAGAGGGGGTATAAAGCCCCCCAGGGTTATGGAGTAGCAGTGCTGCGTTCTCTGGAGTGATGGATTCGGAGTGGCGTTTGTTATTCAGAAGTGGTCGTCTAGCATCAGCACCTGACCTCACTAATGCCTCCGTGGCTGAATGTAATCAAATTCTCACTGCAATGTGAGCAACAGTGTTCCCAAAAAGCCTTTCCAAAAGAGCACAGGCTACTATCGTGCAGAGAGGGGGCTAACTCCATCTATAATACCAGAAACAAGGTTGCATGAGGATCATATTAGGGTACATACATACAGAGACCCATATAGCACAGTCTCTCTGTCCATCTCTCTCTTTCTCTAGTGCTTATTCATGTCTCTCGTTCAGCTCTCCATCCTCCCGACCCACCGAGACCACAGCGCACTGAGATAAGCCTAAGGCTTTTAAACCCTCTTGTCCTACCCAACACCCCCTGTTCTCTCTCTCTCTCTGTCTGTCTGTCCTTTTTTCTCTGTCTCTCTCAACTGTCCTTTCTTTCTCTCACCCCTCACTTCCATTTTCCCACCCTTTTTCTTCTTCTTGTTTCTCACTTTCACTCTCACTCCCACTTTCTTCCCATTTATCCGTCACTCTAGCTTTCTCTCTTCCCTTTCTCACCATCTCTCTTCCCTCTGCCCCATGTTTCCATCTTTTTTATTCTCTTTAAGCTTCCCACTTTCTCTCTCTCACTTCCTCTTTTCCCCCATTCATCTCTCTAGCTTTCCTCTCTTCCTCCCTTTCTCCATTATTCCTGTTTTCTTCTCCCTTTCTCTTCATCCTTCTTTCTCTGTCATTCTCTCCTCCTCACCTTCTCTCTCTTTTCAATCCTGCATCTGTCAGCTTCTCTTTTTCTCTCACATCATCCCTTATTCTCCCCGCTTTCTCTTTTCATCCCACCATCCCTGCCTTTTTTCCTCTTTGTAAGCCTCCATCTCTTATCTTCTCCATTTCTGTCTCTTCTTCTTTCTTACTCTCTCCCATCTCTCTTCCTGGCTTGCTCTTTCCATGCCCACCCCCCCTGCTGACTCTGTATCACTCACCTATTCCCACTGTCCTCACCCGTATCCCCCCTCCAGCCCTCCTTCCTTCTTGATGTGAAACTTGCTCCGCCATATGGCACCAATCCGTTGCCCTCGATTCTTCGCGTCACCACGCATTAGCTCTAATTGGCCTGACGTGTTCCTTCTCCATCCTGAAGGATTTGGAGGTGCGCGTGCAGCTCCAATTCAAGTGGTTTTCCTTTTTTTTTTTCTTCCGAGGTTTGTTTAATCTATGAAAGTGCCAACGCTTTTCCTGAACAAGTATGACAGGGATTAAGAGAGGCGGGGGGGAGGGGGGGCTCTGCGATATCGGGTTACAGGAATAGAGCCGCTGAAAGAGGACGGATGCTCGAGGACGATAATGAGAAATAAAGACACCCTATTAAAGCTGCCAGGTTTTCCAATAAGACATAATATCTCTCTTTCTCTCTCGCTCTCTTTCACACACGCGGAAAAGGAGCAGCGTGGATGCCAATAAATGAAGCGGTTAGTGCAGAAGATAAATTGTAATAGTCAAACAGGCTGTATCTAGACACAGAAATATAAACAGACAGGACGTCTGCGTATGATAGATGCACGCGGTGGGAGCAAGTCAAAAAGTCACGCTGTGGTAATAATGCCATTACCTGTGGGGCATGTTGGCAGATATCAGGAAAGAGACAGAACAGGAGAGAGAAAGAGAGAGAGAGAAATGGAGATGGAGTGAAAGAGAATGAAGGAAAAATAGGAACAGAGAGAGGAGTCAAAAGAGTTCTTCTACCCCAGTGAGAGTGTGGCCAAGCAACAACAGGCCAAATACCCAATTAATACACACCACCAGCGTCCAATCCCAATGTGGAAAAAACATGTAGTGGCTTTTTGGAAAAACAGTGATGACATGATGGCACTTTTTCCGCTAACAGTACAGTCAGACATTACAGATCTCAGTTTAATACTTGTCTGGTTACTCATTGTTCTTTGGCTCACTAAAATTAGAACCACTTTTCGGTTCCCTAAATTACTTTTTCAAAAGTATTCATGTAATAGTTGTCAATTAACTGTGTCAAGAACCCTTTACAAGTTTAAAGAACCTCTGAAACTCATATAAAACCTCCACTAGTTGTCAATTAAAAGTGTCAAGAACCCTTTACAAGTTTAAGAACCTCTGAAACTCGTATAAAACCTTCACTTAATGAAAGTATCACAGGAACCATAATCTGGTATAGAACCGCCATATATGAAAATATAGAACGTTTCTGTTTGTTCTTCAGTAATTTCAATCTTTAAAAGGATCTTTATGTTAGCAAATCACAAATATCTTTTTCAAACAAAGTAGTGCTCCCATGCCATCACTCTTCTGTGAACCCTTTGTGGAGAACCTTTTGTTTTTTGTATGTCATGTAGCAACATTAGGCTCCCTGTAGTTACTAGTATCACATGGTCTTATTCATCTAACGATATTTTGCTCTACAAGCAATTTTTGCGATTAGCTACAGAATCAGACTGGAGACTGATATCTGATCTATCATTTCATGAAAAGAAATAGCTAAAAATGACACAATACAGTCAAATTCTAACATTTGTTGCCTTATTTTTCTGTAAACCTGCTAAAACAAAGTACAATGCAAACAAGTAACTTATGTAGAAGACACACACATAAAAATGACACACACACTTAGATATTGCTGAAAACAGAACAATTAAGCACCACTCTTTGCCACCATCACTGGGAAACCACAGTGGTCCGATGCACAATTAAACTGGAATCATATTATCAGAAGATAATTGCTTAAATATTATTAGATGTGGCCTCTATTTAAACCAGCATTAGATTGTTATTATATATGCCTGAAAAATATCAGATATCCATTATCCCACAATCCCCATAGGGATCCATCTCTAGTCCCAAATAGGAAATATATATCGACGATGACGATGGTCTCTGACCCTGTTTTAGGATGTTCCAGCTCAGGCTTGATCTCTCTGCTCACCATTTCAGAGAACTTGGATAACCAAGTCAAACAGCACTGAATTATTATTATCAAAATAAAAGTAATATTAACCTTCCCCCACACAGGCGTGATTTTTTGAACATGCCCTCCTGGTCGCTAAAACCTCATCCCAGCTAAGAGCAGGGCTGATGTAACCCAATCCTCCATCTCCAGGCAACAGTATCACCTGGATGCTGCTTCACTGAACTGGAATCGCCCCTCCCATTTGGCGGACAGGGGAGTGATACGAATTTCAAATACAGGTCAGTCATTTTCGTCTGAAAATAGGAATAACCACAGAGGCATGATGAGGTGAAATGTACTACTGGCAAGCTGGCCGGTCTTTTATACGCAGTTCATGGTGGGTACAGCCAATCGGATTTACTCCACTTAATTCCCGGGAATTTACACCAGACTCAGACATACGAGCAAACCTCGGGACAGCTGGAAATGATACTGCTGGAACCCGAGCGCTCAGCTAGAACCGCTCAAATATCATGAACGCTAATGGAAAGAGAATCTATAAATCCGCTTTTTTGGGCCCAAGTGGAATAAACGGAGACAGGAACTGTCCTTTCCTGTTTAAGCTGAGCGAGCATTGTGGAGGCAATTAATTGGACTGATGACAAGGATATGACTTGGAAAAAAAAAAAAAAAAAAAAGGTTAACTCTGTGCTTTATGTTCACCGTTACAGGCGGGAGGATGAAAGGCGAGAGCGTTATCTTAAGCAGAATGAGGGAGAGAGTTATCCAGCATTTCCCAGTCCAGCCCTTGAAGACACCAAGACAGTGCACATTTATGCTCCATTATGCTCTTAGGTTGTTGCATTCCTGGATGCTTTAAGCTAGTTTCTAGCTACAATAAAGAAAAACAATATGCCTTATATGTCCAAAAGTATTCTGTCACTTCTTCTAATTAATGCATACTACTTTATGTAGAGCATTAGCCACTTTAAGGCATTAATTACTGTGTGTTGCCCATGTTCTGCCATATGTCATCTTCAGTCAAAAACTTGTAGTACAAATGATTATTAGCCAGGTCATTGTTTTTTGTACTCACACATACTTGGTTCAGGAGTGGCGGCAGACCCTGAGACCAACTGATGGTCCATTTTCTTTATAGAAAGGAGCAAAAATGAGAGCCATCTGGGGCTCTGGATCCCGACTCTATGGTTCTCAACACTGAATCCCTGCCCTGAATATGCTTTCTAAAAAGTGGGAGGAAAAATCTCTCACAATCTTCTTAAATTAAAAGACATGGGGCATAGAACTTTCTAAAGATCAGTATTCATGAGACTACATGACTTCTACATAAGCCTTGCATGACTTTAACAAAGGTGAGACAAACAAACGTCAGTTTAACAAATATAAGATATCAATCACAAAAAAGCAACTTAGATGCAACTTTATTTTGGTTTATATTTATTCTTGAAGTTATGTAGGTGGCAGGTAGCCTTACGAATGCCGCCCGACAGTTAAGTGGTACCCTTTATTATTTCTTAATTCCTAACTATATATTAACCAAGGTGAGAAAAGTCTATTACATATGTTGGGATATGGAACATAGAAACTAAACATAGTCTTGTTTACTAACAAAAACTGAATTGAAACCTGAATTTGGGTGCAAGGTTTAATAAACTGCAATCTAGGGGTGAGTGATATGGCAAAAATGCATTATCATGTTTAAATTCAATACACACAGTACTGTACATATTACATTGAATTATTTTGAATTAAACAGGACTCCCCACTTTCTACCATTGTGTCCTTGAGCAAGACACCTAACCCTCAGCTGCTCCAGGGCGACTGTCCCTGTAACTAATGAAGTCGCTTTGGATAAGAGCGTCAGCCAAATGTCCAATTAACGTAACTGAACACAACAATAAATACCTTCATACTGCATGTTCCCTTTGTAATACAACATAAAAATAAAAAGGAACCTGAACAAACCGCAATAGGATTGTGTCACGGGTGAAATATTGTGGAAATATTGTGGAAATATTGTATCGTGGGGTCTCATTTGATTCCCACCCTTTCCTGATTCTGACACCTCTATGCTAATTAAAGAGCTTCTTAGCAAGTCCTTCCTGAGCTGAAGAGGGTGTGTATGAAGAGGAAAACACTGATGTATGCAGGGCAGGGGGTTCTCCAGGAGCACACACACACACACACACAAATTTTAAAGTTACTTTTATTCAAGCAGCAAGTTTCTTCTTGATTGGAAATGACACCAGCGTCTCCCAGATGTACAAGAGGCATCATTCTGGGGGGGAAAAAAATTCTCAGCTTTTATTTACCTTTGAACAAAAGTGGCATGGTTGAATAAAAGTAACTTTAAGTCAAAATTTGCCAGGGGTATGAATAATTCCAGGTTTGACTGTATATATACATACACACACACACACACACCTTGTGAACATATATCACACACACATATGTACATACAGTGTATATACATATAAAATGGACTATATAAAAATAAGTGTGTGTATAATAATTACACAAAAACATGCACATATTTAACAGAAAAGGTCAAAGAAACATGGGCAAGAGAGGTGATGAGGAGAAAGAGAGAGAGAGAGAGAGAGAGAGAGAGAGAGAGAGAGAGAGAGAGAGAGAGAGAGAGAGAGAGAGAGAG
>JBBPCY010000082.1:9598354-9623354 GCA_037974405.1 Brachyalestes nurse
GAGAGAGAGAGAGAGAGAGAGAGAGAGAGAGAGAGAGAGAGAGAGAGAGAGAGAGAGAGAGAGAGAGAGACAGACACTAAGGATGTTTCCAGAAATAATAAGGTGGAATTCATTAAAAAACTTACACCTCTTGATTTTCCTCTGCAGAGGAGGAACAAGAGGAAAAAAGAGCAGCATACACACAATAAATAAGCATGTTCTTCTCTGCGTATTAGTGTCAGGCTCTTAGCGGCCCAATTAAAAGCAGTGGTAATTAATACAGGCCAGGCTTACATGTTGTTTTGTGTGTGTGTGTGTGTGTGTGTGTGTGCATGTGTGTTTATGAGAGAGAGAGTGAAAAGAGAGAGCGATAAAAAAAAATACAGCAAGCTGTTCTTACTTCTTATTTAATTGCATGTTTAGCCTCGGGTTATGGGTCCATGATGGAACTGTGTGAGAGTGTGAGAGAGAGTGAGAGTGTGTGAGAGAGAGAGAAAGAGAGAAAAAGACAGCGAGAGAGAGAGCGTGAACGTGAGAGAAAGAGATTCAATATAATCTCGTGTATAGATTCTCTAAGGAGCAAAAAAGCCATGGAGGGAAATTACTTTTTTGGGGGTGGAAAAGCAGAAAAGTAGGATTGCAATTTCTTTTATTTGAGGGGAAGTAAAAAAAAAATAATAACAGAGGAAAAAGAGAGCGAAAAGAATAAATGAACGTATGAATAGTGTTAGTGTTATCCTTGAATACAACACCGGGCCTTCCTTCAGGAAGAGAGAGAGAGAGAGAGAGAACACTAGAGAAAGACAGAGCGAGTGAAAGAGCGGGCGAGGATGAGAGTGGCAGAGAGAGCGAGCGGGCGCGAGAAATCCTGGGCTCAAGCAAATGTTACTTGTAAATAAATGTCTGCATCAATTCAGGCTTGGTTTCAGCATAAATCTACAGGCACAGGGGGACCGAGGAGCTGAATAGGATTTGCTGAGGCAGTGAAAGCTAGCCCAAGACCTGCAGCCACGTATCTGTCACTCATTTGTCTGTGTGTGTGTGTGTGTGTGTGTGTGTGTGTACGCGCGCAACAAGGGACTGATGACTAGGGCACACTGTTTAGCTCCAATTAGAATTAACTGTGAGAGTGTAGTGATTTCAATACAGTATTACTGTCTGACAAAAGTGGACTGAAATTTAAAAGTGTATTCCTGATTCATGTTTTTGTGGTTTGGTCTCCGGGTGCTGCCAATCAAAGTAAAGTGGGCAGGGCTTATGGAACGTTCAAACGATTGAGCCATTTTTCCGAAGCTGCATGTATTTTTATTTAGTTATTTATTATCAAATAGACACAGAAAATTACAATCATATTTAACACAATTTCAATTTTTTTCTTCGCTTCTTGCATTTTGGGGCTTATTTTGGATTACACGTCTGGTGCAGCTGGTCTCTATTTGAGAACTAATTTAACTGGGTGTAACCTTATTTTTTCCAGTTTTCTAGTAAGAAAAAAAAACAAGGGAGCTCTTTGTAGGTCATCACATCACACAATGCAACCAAGTTGGTAGAATGACGGACCACTGCATCTTTTCAAACTGCTTTTAATGCAATGTCATGCGATGGCCCAGCATGCCTGGAGGCGAGTAGTAGCGAGATGTAACCAGAGAGAGCCAAGCCGCTTATACTCCTAGTCATGGATGTACTGGGGATCAAAGTCACAATATTCGTACAATGAGACGAACCTGTGGTCATCACCCATGCCCCTGGAGATCTACCTCCCTGAAGTTTTCTAGTCACTCAGAAAGCTTTACATCCCATTCACACTAAACTGGTACAGTGTGGTTTTGTCTATTTATTGTATTGTCTCTGGATTAGACTGAAGCTGGATTCTCCAAGACCACTGGTTATAAACATTATTAATGGGGTTAATACCTTTTTGTGAGGACCAAAATATCACTTTCCAGAAATCTTTGAGTAGTTTGCATTTTGGAGATGTTTATTAGTATCCCACTCAGTGACTAATGGCCCTTAGAGGGAGACAGATAAAGACAGAAGTGATAGAGAAGGAGAGAGAGAGAGAGAAAGAGAGTGAGAGAGAGCTTTCTGAATCTCTAGTGAACTTCCCGTTGTTTCAGTGTAAGAGAATATGGGTGTAATGTAAGGAGAAGGGTCAAAACAAGAGGCTTTTAAAGTGAGGACAGGAAGCCTTATCTTCCACTGATCTCCTTTCAGCCTCCACAGCCGATGATAATTTACACACAGAACAGAGAGAGAGAGAGAGAGACAGAGAGAACAGAGAGAGGAAAGGAAGAGTAACAGACAAAAAAAAAAAAGAGAAAGCGAACAGAAATGTATGAAAAAAAAGAGCGAGAGAGAAATGAGAATGAGATAGAGATAGAGAGATGGGTCCCTCTGGCTACTCCATACACACTGACAATTCTACTAATGACCACTCAGACTCAATCATGCTCCAGACGAGGTGTGTGCAGCTAGGAGACTCTGTGTGTGTGTGTGTGTGAGAGAGAGAGAGAGGGAGAGAGAGAGAGGGAGAGAGAGAGGGAGGGGGTGTGAAGTGTTTCAGTAAAATGAAAAAGTGAGAGAGCAGAAGAGAAAGGATGTCTGAAATAATCTGTTGGTATATTAATGCATTGGCAGTAATCTGTTTTCATCAGCAGGTAAGAGAGTGGATTTAAAAACACATCAGAGCTGCTACATCTTTCACTAAAACCGCATGAGGACACGACACATTATTATCATCAGAGTGTTCAAAGACCCTCGGGCGGCCAGTGAACTATGTGGACTGGGGTTATGGGTAATTATATGCACTTATATACACACTATATATATATATACACACACACACACATACATATATTATATATACGCACGCACGCACGCACGCACGCACGCACGCACGCACGCACGCACGCACGCACACACACACACACACACACACACAGTCAACAGCCAAACTACGTCTCCCAGTGTGAGATAAATGAGACAAATACCTTGAGGAACTTACGGAATGAAAAACTTAAGATGTTTTCTCACAGATAACACACATTTGTTTCTACAGGGTTGCAAGTTCAGTAAAATGAAGACATTTCAGCATGATAGGCCAACATTGGTTTGACTGTTTGGTCAAATCTAAGCATGAGTTCAGTGCAATGAACCCATGATTAATTATTTGTAAACATCGTACTGCAGCCCTAACCTGACAGCTGAGGCAATCCATAAATACATAACCTGAGGCAATCCATAAATACATAAACTATGTCAAAAACTCAGCAGTTCTTAAAGGAGAGCAAAAAAAAGCCCACACACAAATTAGACTCACACACTGTAAATCTGATTTACCACTTAGCAAAGGCCTGTCAAAACAAACATCGCCCTCCTTCCTCTCTCTGGAAGCTTTGAACAAAGTTATTAATCATAATGAAGGAGAGAAAAAAAAAAATCTAATCTGTGCCTCTCCCTCTCTCTCTCTCTCATATTTCCTGTCGTTTCAGGTAGGCCGTGCCTGGCTCTTCGTCTGGAGCACCACACAACTGTTCAAACACAGATTGGTCTGCGATTTATGGTCGATGCCACAGTATCGGGGGCCTGGAGCACAAACAGAGGTGCGGTGGGGTTACGGGGGGAAACGGCTGCGAAGTAATGAAGGAGTCCCACCACAGAACAGGCCTTAGGGTCCACACCTGACAAAGCCACTCAACTGTAATTACCAGGGATGGGCACTTAAATTACCTTTTCCATTTGAATTCACACATTTTTAAATGGGTAGTCTTCACATACACTAACAAAAACTAGTTCATATTGTTAAATAATAAAAAGTGAAAACATGGATCTGTACCAGGTGGGCTATTACAGCACTGTAAACCTCACGTAAAGTTTCTCTCTCCCTCTATCTGTCCCTATCTCTCTCATCCATCCATAATCCATTCATCTCTATCTATCTCTCTATATATCTTTTTTTCTAGTAAAGTTTAACTTCAGCTCCAATTCATTAGAACAAGCATTACAAGTTTCTGGATTTAATCATTTCAAAGTGTGTTTATTAAACCTACAAGAGGAACTACCATACAATAACAGAACAGAGTTGGACCCTGTCTACACATAGTTTGACAAGTATCTGGACTGTATCCCAATCAGATTTTAGCCACATGTGTTCACACACGGTAGTCAAATGCATATCCGATCAGCCCGACTGAAATCAGATTGCTATGTGCTTAGTAATATGCAAATCAACTCATATACAACAATCAATCAGCTGTACTACTCTTCAGTTTTCTGTTCTATTCAAAATAAAGCACAAATTTGCACAACACAGTCAATACCAGGTGGCGGTCTGGTTGTTAAGGATCCACCCCTGCAATCGGAAGGTTGTGGGTTTGAATCCCAGGACTGCTAGCGGCAACTGCGAGGTATCCTGGGCTGTGGGGCGCTGTGCTCCTGACTGCCCGCTGCTCCACTTGGTGAATGGGTTAAATGCAGAGGAAGAATTTCACACTGTTCACACTGTGTGCTGTGCTCACGTGTAACGAATGGACACTTTACATTTACAAGAACAGACTGTTCTCGATTTATCTTCCTGTATCATTGCTGTCGTGAACCACGCGCAATAAAACCCAGTGTGCTGTTGCAGAGAGGTGAAAAATGATGACGTGAGGTAAAGTTTAACAGAACTGGCTTATCCGAAGTAATAAAATTTAAACTCACGTCAGGAGCAGCGATGTTCCCATTAAGTGTCACTCCTGCAGTGGTTTGAGCTCGAATTTATATCTGTTCTAAATGAGTCTCGAGTGCATTTACACCTGCATTTTTATGTGACTTGGCCTAATCCAAATACAGTTCTGATCCAACACATGCATGAAGTGGCCAGAAGCATGATTGTGCTTCTCCAATTAATTTCTCCAATTAAAGTAAAATTCTCCATGGCATTAGCACATTATCTGCAATGTTGGAAACTTATCAGAGAAAGGTCTCACAGATGTGGATTAAGATGCTTCTTAAAAATTCAGAGTCACACAAACGTGTGCTGTACAAATCTGTCATCTTTTTGTTTGAACCATTTCCACATATAGCTCTGCTGAGACGGCACCACTTCATTAAACGTGAGCTGCTGTAACAGCTACTTGTGCTTCAGCATTCTCTGCAGTTCCACATCAAAAATGTAAGTTATTTCATTTCATTTCAAACCATGCATCTAAAATCAGCTGTTCCTTTAAACAGCTCAGTTCTAATCAGGTCTTTGTGTAGTGAAGGACTCACAAACGGAAACAGATCAAGGCTTTAAGACTCGAGGAAAGCTGTCCTGAGTACCAAAGTAGAACACATGGCAGCTGCCTCAAGTAGCAATAAGATGACTGTAGAATTGTGTGTTTCGTCAGTGAAAACACTGAGGTCTGCTCTAAAGAGCAGCAAAAATAGGACAGTGACACTTGAAACAGCCTTTATTATTATTAGCACCATTAAAACAAGGTTTTTTGATAACAATAATAATAATACATGATAAGAGCACATTTTTACTACTTGTACAAACCGTCTTGCTTGCAGTTCAGAAGTTAAAGTATCTTGTATCAAAAAGTATTGAAAATATGATTAATGTTATTACTAGAATTTTGTTATAACAATAATAATAGCAAATTATTTCTATTTACACAAACTGGACTTGTTTGGAGGTAAGAAGTTAAGAAAGAATCTCATCTAATAATTGTATTATATTTAATAATATTTTAAAATGTTATTATTCTCTACTATTATTGTCACTATTACACTATAGTTATTATTACTGTTATTATTATTATTACCATATTAATTTGATACATTCTTCCAAGTTAGTTAGCAAAACAAATTTCCTTTTTTATAAAACCAAAACACTGAGATGGTTTGAAACTATGGAATCAGCTTCTTTGTTTTTTTCCTTCGCACTGTTTGCAGACTGCACTTACTTAGCTGGTCTAAAATATTTCACTGTTAGATGGCTCACTTTTCCACATTTACCAGTTTACCAACTTTACCCCACCTGTTCAGATTTTACGAGAGGATACACCCTTCTTCATCTTGGCCTAAAGTTAAAGTTGTATCTACTTAATCCGAGAGAGTGAAAGAGCAATCAATCATGCCACATTTTCAGCAGAGCCAGTGCAAAAGGCAACATGAGGGCAACTGCAAGCACCCCCACTCCCTTCTACGGTTCATAAACATTATTTGAGTTATCCATGCTCTTAATGAAGAACCCTTTATTTTTTAGGAGCGTGTAAAGCAGTGTGTCTCCCCTAAGCTGCATCATGAGCGAACAGTTCAAAGGTAGTTCAGAACTCACGCTTTATAAACACAGATTAGCTTCAGTGTGGTGCACTGAAGAATGACCTTGGACAAACGAGACAACCAAAAAGGAGCAGGAGAAACACCCCACACAGATAGAGAGCAAGAGACAAGCCAGGAGGAGAGACAGTGAGAGAGAGAGAGAGAGAGAGAGACAGAGACAGAGACAGAGAGAGAGAGAGAAAATGCAAACAGCTTGGGTTTAGTCCTGCTCATTGAACTGTATCTGTGAGCAGTAAATCAGCAGGTTTCTCCTCTAGGCAGACCACAGGCTCCGGCAGCCTCATAAAGTCTGTTCACTGACAGAGCTGAGGCCAGGCCACTGCCGCAGGCCTCCACTAACACCCGATTAAACACACACACACACAGACACACACACACACACACACACACACGCACACGCACCTGTGAACATCAGACCCACATTCCATTCCAATCTTATTAGTGTATGTACATCCTTTCCAAAACTACAAGTGCCTTATACTCTGAAGTGCATATAGCTACTCGAAACAAGGGCTGAAATACATACCGCTTCCTAATGGTTAGCCACCGCTAAGCCAGTCAATCCACTCTGGTGTGTATATTGCATATATATATATATATATATGGAATTTTCAATGTGGAACCTCCTCAAGTTGTTACCCTTGTTCTGTAAGTAAAAACGTTTCAGAATTGTGGGTCAACATTTACTGGTTGTGCAACACAAGTAAAGTTTCTACTATATTGCGAATCTTCGTTAAGCAATTAAATCAATTCTTATTTAATAAATTACAAGATCTGTTTAAGTATTCGTTGTGTGCCATGTTGTTTTTAAAGAACACAAATGCAAACAAATACTTGCAAATGCTCAATCTTTTATTATAATAAAGTGGCTTACAAGCAGTGTATATTGTGGTATGTAACTGTCGATTGTAATGTGCATTCTGAACTGTATTTTATTTGTAATCTTGCATGCAGCATTGCAGCAGAGGCTGCAATGCATGCGCTATAGTTTAAATTGTTTTAAGGCAAGGTTTGTTCCATGCCTACAAAAGACACTGCAATTTGATCCTTGATTCAGGTGGTGCTGGCTGGAACATGGATACAGTGCAACACTACAGCGGACAGCCATTCCTTAATTTAGCTAGTCCTTATACTGCATTTAACTGGTGTGTCATGATTATTGCTTAATAACTATCTATCATAAAACTAAGGTATACGTTTATAGTTTGGAATTGAGTGTCCATAGACTTCGTTAAGGCAGTTTTGCACATCAAACTTGTTCAAAGTATTGTTGCTTTAGTTTGTTATTAATATTTGTCTCTGTAGTAATTATACTCAACTGGAAATTGTTAAACTGATGACAAAATTAAATAATCTATCCGTATGGGAATAAATCTGTTAACTTTAGACAAGTTGAGCAACCCTTAAAAGTGCATTAAAAATTCTAAAAAAAAAAATACTGCGAGCTCCTGTCACAGGACATAAATTGAGAGGGTACGACAGAAGAAATTCTGACATTCATTTTTGACAGGCATGTCATATACACACACTATACTTACCAAGTAACATTACAGAATGGCCTAGAGGAATTACCACACATTTTTTTGAACTAACCATAGTTTTGAATGACTGCAGGAAATGCTTAAAAATTGTTAAAAAATGGAGTTGGAACTTGATGGAATCATTTGCATAATGTCAGCACTTATATAAAATCAGTCACAAAATTAAAACCACTGACAGGTGAAGTGAATAACATTGATTATCTTGTTACAGTGGCACCTGTCAAGAGGAGGGATATATTAGGCAGCAAGTGAACAAGCAGTTCTTGAAGTTGACGTGTTGAAAGCAGGAAAAATGGGCGAGTGTAAAGATCTGAGTGACTGAACCGTTAAACTGCTCGCTACTAGTTAATATACATCAACAAATATTAAGAGCTAAGTCTTTTCTTTTTACGGTCATCTGCGTTATTCCGTTTCTATTCAGCCCTTTTCTCCTTTTCCTGTACAGTGCTTTGTGACTCTTGTCTGAGAAAGGTGCTATATAAAAAAAACTTTACTGACTTGTTTTTGATTTGAGTGCTTATCATGCTTGCCCAATCAAAAGTCTTAAAACTGCATTGATCTATGAGATGCAATAGTGTCTGCAACCAGCCTTATTTCTTACCATCGTGCTCTACAGTCTCAGATAAAACTCTTTGAACTTCTGAAAAATGGTAAAGCCTGGCTGTTCTGTTGGCACTCTTCTCTGAGTGTGTCAAGAGAATATTCTTTTGTTCTTTGCAGTTAGGAAGCCTTCCACACCTTCCAAGCCATGTTCTTGTCCAACAAATTAGTTTTGAAATCCATTATGTCGTTACACTCTCTCATCCCTTAATTCATTTTCAACCAATTCAAAACTCACACTCGCACTTACGCCATGTAAAAATAACAAAATGGTATTTTCATAGAGTTCTATTAGCTTGTGCAGATTGTTTTCATACTTTCTTTTTTCCATGTTAAGACCAGTTTAAGATATGGTTTGTGGTCAGGGTGCATCGGGTCGAGGATCCCTTACAAAGCACAAACCTGATTCCAAACCTTCCAGATGACTTTTCTGTCTTTTTGAGAACCAAAGCATGATTCACATGATTTGACACGCAAAACATTCCAGTGAAGATAATGCAGGCCAGTCCATAACCATGTCGTGTTTACTAAGGTGTTCTGTACACATGTACTGGGAGGATTAAATGAAAAAAAGTCATAACTAAACAAAAAACAAAAAATGCCAGGCCTCGTCTCACGAGAAGCCCATTAACTGCTTTCCCCCAAAGCACTCCTTCAATCCAGCTGCCTGTGAAACCGGTTCACACAGCTGCTGCGCCTCCACGCAAGTCAGACTAAACAGCAGCGGCCCGAAGGGCCGAAAAAGGTAAGCGCCGGTCCGACTGGAAGGAAAACATTCCAGTAACGTTTTCCCACCCTTTCCAGAGTGAGCCACAACATTGCTGCGCTATTGTAAAAGGGAGCCATAACAATGAAGAAGAAAAAAAAGCAGCTCCTCGTGGCGACCTGAGACAAAGCGACGACCTAACGCCGTCTTCAGCACAAACGCAGAGCGGCGCGACAGACAGCGCAGTCATTATGGCCGACGTGCGCAAAAACAAACGAGGAGTGAAGATGGGGTATGATGATTTAATTCATGAACAGGTGCATCCATTTACGGCATGCCGCTCCTCCCCACCGCGCTGCTCGGAAATTGGACACCCCGGTGACAGCTCGAGCCGAGCGATTGAAAGGACGATGAGGAAGGAAGGGAAAAAAATAGGAAGAGAAAGACGCTTTGAAAGGGGCACAGTGGGTGATTGTGACCCGGTGTTGTCTGTCTCTCTCCGTCTGTCTTAATGCTCAGGGACAGGAGGGGATTGGAGACTGACTGCCTCAGTCTCCTCTCGCCGTCCAGGTGTTCAGACAGCGGCCGTTTTTTTTCCCCCCGTCCCAGAATGCTGCCAGCACCGCGCACACATCTGCCTCTCTCATGCAAGAAAAAAACCGCAGGACAACGGGGAGTCCTAGCCTATATTATAGAAATGCAGACAGATGTAGATCAAGCCTGTCACTATTCATTATACAAGTCATCGAGTACATGACTGATTTTCAGGTTTAAAATGTTACATTTCCAGGTTTAAAAAGTATAAAACCAAAAGGTGAACATATGCGCTGTCCACACGCCATTCTCGCCACTGTCAACCTAATCAGTGATTTCTTCACTTCAGTTAAAATAATCAAGTTTAATTCAGTAATCATGACCGTATCACGGTTGACAGGTAAAACAGATTAAATCCAGGCTTCACTATACATTATACAGTGGTATAATACATTAGATACAGATACAGTAGTCCTTCAGATCCAATGCAAAACCATAGAAACAAACTTCAGACACCAAACATGCCCCTGCTGACCACCTACACCTGGACTAAGTGGGAAATTTGTGTAAAATCTAATATTCAGTGCTCTCCCAGGTCAGTTGTAGGCAGTAGCGCAGACCTAGCCACAAACAGCGGAACGCAGCGCTAACGCTAATCTCTCCCCAGCCTCTCTTTGAGAATCCCGGCGCTGGAGTGTCATTGGAATGTGATGGAAGGAGCAGGTCAGTCGGCATGGCAACAAAGCTAAAGGGGAAGCCGGCTGTCTGTGTGATTCGCCCATGGAGGAGGACCTGACACACAAACATTACATGAGTTTACACAGACAGGCTTAACACCCAAACACTAAGAGGGAGCTGCGCACACAGGCGAGCTTTTGAGCGAGCTCTAGAAGACGGAGCGAGACCCCGAGCTGCCCCCGAGTCACAGTGGAGGGATGTGTTTGATGCCGGAGCTAACAGAAAGATGAGATTCATTTTCTCACACGTACACGCGCGCGCGCACACACACACACACACCCTGAACTCAAGCTCACATTTTCCTGGATCTGCCAAACTGAGTGTTATAAATGTCCGAAAGGATGGGAGCGCGACTCCTATCAGCAGCGTGTGTGTGGGAGGGGTCAGGGTCAGAACACCAGAAGACTGTGTTTAAATTAAGCTTATAGCTGCCAGACACACACACAAACACACACATGTAGATAAAAATATGTGTACACACACAAACACACATAATTTGGATATACATATAAATACACATACATACATACATACATACAAACACATATATATACATTCATACAGAGAGAGAGAGAGAGACACAGACAGACAGACAGACAGACAGAACACACTCAAAAGTGAGTAGTTTTTTTTGTCTATGATAGACTGGTAAACCCTAGATGTAATGTGTTAAAAGACTGGCCCACCTCGAGCAAACGTTTACGATTTAGTTTTGTTGGATCATGTGAGTATCTTGATTCATCCAACCAGACACTGAAACAAATGGGACAGTTCGGAATGCTCATAGCATGTGTGCTGATACCGAATAATAAAGCTATACAGCGAAATTCAACACACAGTATTGTGTTCTTGGACACTATGAAATACAGTCACAGCATTTTAGTCAGAACCAGTTGCCGTTTCACCAGAGATTTTTAGATAAGCAGTGTAGCTCTGGTTTCACACGGCCCCTCTGCACTGTCACATTGTGATATCATGCTGCATTTGATGTTTGGACAGCTGTTTCACTGTGTTATTGGTCTAAGCACCTTCACAGCCCACTGTAAAGGCTGCAGTGCTATTCTTTCATACTCAAAGTGCTAGCTAGGGGGTCCACCACCTGGCTCAAATAAATCAAAACAAACAAATCCAGGGGAAATCAAAGATATGATGCTTGTAGAGACAGAATTCCAGAAATTAATGAAGACTGCTGTGCCAATTATATAACATAAATCCTCTCAGTGTATCAGTATATAGCATTTTAAAGAATGACAGAGCACCACATGCGTGTACAGAGTTAGCCGTATTGTTATTGCAGCTGCTGTTCAGTGATACTGTACACCACAATAGAAGATAAGATTACATTGCATAATATGAACTAGGGCTGCACAATATATCGTAAATGTACCGTCATCGCGATATCAACATGTGCGAAAGACTGACTGAACTGCGATAAATGGTGCACATTGAGAGAGTGTCCTACAGTGACTGTTCCCCAATGCGTGTATGAGTTAACCTACATTGTTAGCAATTGTCCTTTTCCTATCAACTTACTTTAAATCAAATTTTGTTTACATTTATTTAAGATTTAAAATTATTTTTAAATTATTTTCAGATTTTTCTCAACAATGTTTAATGGTTCAAATGTTTTATGGGAGGCATTAAAATGCTCTGTTTAAGTAAATTCTTTAAAAATAAAAAAAACATGTTGGAATGGAAATATTGCATTTCATTTTTTTTCTGCATAAACTAGTCAGTGTCTGGAGTCTATGTTACCAGCAAATCCAAAGCAGAAAAACATTAACACTATAAAGGCTAAGTTTTTACTTTTCGCATGTGATATCGCCATCCCAACACTCAACAACATTATCGCATATCACATGTTTTCCTAATATCGTGCAGCCGTAATATGAACCAATGTAAAAACTTTATTTGAGACATCAGTACTGTGAAGATCAAGATCCTGATCATTATTAATAAACAATAAAAAAAGCACAACTTCCTTCCAACCAAACAATCCATCCGATCTTCTTCCAACCAGTGACCAGAGCCAATAACAAAGCACCAATATCAAAACTGATGGCCACAACCAATTACAATAAGAAAAAATGAGAAATAGGACCTACCTGAACAAGCTTTATACAGATATGAGACATCTATTTTGAATAAGCTTTTAAAAGCAGCAAAAACAATACCATGCTGACAGTGGATCAGAATTGCCAAAACATTCGGGTCTTCCAGAGTATAATTATTACATCAATTATCAGCTTGAAATATCGATCTCAACATCCGTTTGATGGCGATAATTTTTTTGAAAGCAACTAAATGTTGATACTGAGAAGATTCTATTATGATATCAGTGTGTCCTCTTAGTCCTCCTGTGGTCAAACAGAGACACTCCTGATGGTCAGCTTTTCACAAGTGTGTGATACCATGGGAACGTCAACTCTACCAGCAGAAAGACTGGCTCCAGCTCAAGCCAAACCTTCCCCTGACGCAGACGCATGATATACAGCCTCATCCACCGCCAGAAAAGTAGCTGAGAAAATAACAAGGAGAACTTGCCCTCAGACTCCAGGTCAGCTCTCCTTCACTTCCACTAACCACTTGATATTGAGAGGGCCCAACACTCCAGCTGCCAATTTCAAATAAATGCATTTGCTGATTCCACTTAATGCCTTTCCACAGGCAATAGAGAAGCAAAGCACCATTGAAGTGTCTCCTCAAAAAGTTAAAAAGTTCATGCTGTGGCCATTAAACGCTCCAGCTCTTAAAAAGGAAAAGTTAGTTCAACCCCCCACACCATCAATTCAGCCAAATGGGAATGATCAAGGCAGAATCAGGTCTCAACAGTTTTTTTTTTAACTGGAACACTACCATTGGTTCTAGGTTAAGTACAGAATACTACGTCCCCCGCCCCCCACCACCATTTTCACACAACTGTGTCTCCAGGGGGCCGTTTTTATTTTTTTCCAAGCAATATCTGATTGGATTTTTGGCCTCTGAATTAAATGAAATCCCTGAAATAGCAGTTGAAGCAGCCAGATTGCTGGGCCTCATTCAATCCAAAAGCCCCAAATTTGATCGGATAAAAAGGGAAAAGTGGTTCCAGCACCACTAAACTGGAATCAGCTGTCCCATTTTACGGAAGCAGTGGTGTGTTCCAGATTCAAGTCAGTCATTTCTATTTCTTTTCTCCAATAAATATAATTCGAGACAAGGGAGGGACGCACTGACAAAGCATGTCTGTGCTGATAAGCAATGATAAGAGCTACAAACACCTTAATAAAAAATCCGAGCAATTTAAAAACACGCTCACTGCACTACTGTGATTTTAAGAAGATTTACAACTGCTAAAGGTTATTAAGGATTATGGAGTATGTTTACGTAGCTATGACGCAGCCAAATCAGGAATTTAGGGAAGAACCTGTTCTATTCCAGCATGACTGTGCCCCAGTACACAAAGCAAGCTCCATAAAGACATGGCTGGATGAGTTCTGTGGCAAACCTTTGGGATGAACCGGAACGGAGATTACTCCAAAAGAATACAAGTCAAGTAGTACTGTCATATGCAAAGACCACCACCAGTGTGGACAGGACTGCAGAGTGCAACAAAACGAGGGAACAATACACTCAAAGTGCTAGCTAGGGGGTTCATCACCTGGCTACAATAAATAAAGATAAACAAATCGAGGGGAAATCAAAAGATATGATGCTCATAGAGACAGAATTCCAGAAATGAATGAAGACTGCTATGCCATTATAGAACAGAAATCCAACAGAGAAGCAAAGCACTACTGAAGTGTCTCCTTAAAAAGTTAAAAAGTTCATGCTGTGGCCATTGAACGCTCCAGCCCTTAAAAAGGAAAAGTTAGTTCAACCCCCCACACCATCAGTTCAGCCAAATGGAAATGATCAAGGCAGAATCAGGTCTCAACAGAGTGCAACAAGACGACACAAGAGGAAACAATACAATACAAGACAGGACAGAGTACCATGCAACCGACAGGTATCACTCAGAAAACGGAGGCCAGTGTCTAACCGACATGAAACATGATGAAACTGCTGAGGAGATCCAGGAGGACATCTTCACTGACATTCACAAAGATCATATGGAGTCTCAGGGAGAGCCAACAACTCATACTACATGCCTGTGGAAAATGCTTCAGAATGCCACTCTGAGTAGCAAAAATGAATACTAATCAAACCAGACGTTGGAGAGACAGTAGAGGGAAGGGCTTGGTCATAAATCCTGAATATTCAAATAGTCATTAAATACAAAACTGGATAGTCTATGCAAATATCATCGTGTGTAAAAAAAACAAAAAAAAAAATTGGTACGGAGAAAAAGAACACCAAAAAATGTGCACTCCAGGTGGTGGGGCGGGGCGGTCGGGGTTATATGAGGGAAACTCATACAAGAGTCAAATTGTACTTAGTGGAGTCAAAGAAGAGTCAAATTGTACTCAGTGATTATCAAATAGTTTTTGCTTGAAATGCCCTTCCCTAGAGAAAAGGTAAGGAAAGTTTTTGCTTTTTTGCAACAGGTTTAGTACCTTCAGTATCAATATGGAGAAGTTACTCCACTTCACACTGTGTTACTCTATGTTTAAGGTTTCAGGAGCTTTGCATGCTTAAGAAAAAAAAAATAAGAGTAACGTTAAAAAGAAGAAGATTCGATTCCTTTCCGAAGTACACTTTTACCCGAGAATTTAATGGTCATTAAACGGGAAATGGGTGAAGCTAACACAGCAATTACCCACACAAGTCCTATTACATTACCCAGGAAATGGCCAGGAAGTGGCACCTGCATGGCTGCTTCGGTGCTACAGCAAACACGATGGCTAACAAAGAATGTTTGTGTTTTTCTATCATTCTTAGTTTTTACAAGAAAAAAAAAAGATGGTGTACACAGTTCCAAAAAAGAAAGAAAAACCAAGAAAAACATGTGCTACTAATGCTAAGAACATCACCTCCCAGAATTTTCATGCCATGTGAATCCAGATTAAATTCAGTTTAAGGACTGTTAGTGTGACCGGAAAGTATCGAGAAAAGCATGCCGATAATGTGGCAGGTTTCGACTTGACAGAAGTGAAATGTTAACAAGTGCTGAAGTACTGAAAAAGTATTGAATTTTCTGTATTACACATTGATCCACTGTCGAATGAGGAGAAAAGAATGGAAATGCGCAGCAAGAGTGACTATTCAAATGCAAGTGAGTGTGCTCTATAAAAAACAAAGCGGTAATTTGTCTATTGTATTTATTGCCAATGAAATTGATCCTGGATTCATATGTAATCAAAAGCATGCGAGGGGCAACTGGTGGCCTGGTGGTTAGGGATTTCCCCCTGGAATCAGAAGGTTATGGGTTTGAAACCCAGGTCTGCCCCCTGCTTCAACTTGTTAAATGGGTTAAATACAGAGAAATAATTTGTGTGTTCACACGTGACTATAAGGGGTCACTTTACTTCTTTATTAACCAACAAGTGAAACCTCACCAGCTCCAGGCGTCAGTGTGAATCAAGAAGGGTAGAATCCATGGAATGGAGCAAAAGATGGTTAATCAAGGCAGTTCTTGCACTGTTAAACCAGTCACCACACCCGAGTGACATGTGTGATGCTCTCTATAACGCAAGCGCTCCTTTGAACCGTCTCCTTCACCCTCGTGCACACTGCCATTTTGTTTCTGCCCCTGCAAGAGTGTTCAAAAGGTGCTTATGGCTAAGCAGGGCGCTGCTGCAGCCTGTAGCAGATTTTTGTGATCGACCCACACACTCGCTCGCTCTCTCTCTCTTTTCAATGAGCACTACAGCATCAATCACTCCAGATACCAGGCTGTTGACACAAGGGCTCTGGGGAGGTGGAAAGGGGGGGCTGGAAAATTCCATAAGTAACGAAGCTTATGAAGCGAGGCTTTGGGATGAGACTACAGTGGCCTGACAAGGTCAATAAGCTTTACAGCCTGCTAAACTGCTGTGAAACTCGCAGCCGGGCAAAAGGCATTTTTTCGGAGGCACGAGGGATTCGAGCCATGGCTGCAGCTTTATTACTTCATTCTTCGCTCTTTCAGGCGGAGTGTTATTTTTGGATTTGCGCTGACCCAAGTGAGATTGTAAGTGCTGATGCACATTAACTAGGCTTGTTAAAGGTTTTGGGGGTGGAGGAGTAGGAGATAATTCTCATTTTCTCAGTGGTAAACAACTTGACTGCCGCTTAGCTGAGGCTGCCCCCTGCAAGGGGAGTTGCCGCAGGGCTGAAAGCGGTAGATCACCAGCAGAACCCACCCGGCACAGTAACTCGATTTGTCATCCGCTAACTAAATCATGCTTTCTGCCAAGGCTGGTTTTGCGATCTCAGCTTGAACAGGCGGCACAGAGAAACGGTGCGCGTATGAGTGTGAAGTGTGAAGATTTCATACGTGGAAAAAAAAAAAAAACTGTCCGCATGTAGCCTATTTGTTGCTGAAAATTTTCCAGTATGATTACTCAATGCTTTACTAGACAGAGTCCATTAACGAGGGTCGTAAAAGCTGAACATACAGCGGGCCATTAGCTCTGTGCCATAAACTTAAATATCTACAACCACCAGGGTCCGTGTTTTACTGAGCCACATAAAACTTCCCCTGCCGACTGCACTGATCGATGCTGGACATACGTGAGTTGGACATGCGTGTCCCACATACTCTTATCAAAGCTCCACCCTAATGAGTAAATTTCCTTGCTTGCCTGATTATTTTCAGCAATGGAAGTGCAATTCTCACTTAAACAAACATGTAAGGTGTCGTATTTGATTAGATTTAAGGTCTCGACGCAGTATCAACATGAGGTTATGAATAAGGGCACTAATGGAACTATTAGAGGAGACGCTTAAAGAGGCTGAATTAGTGGCTGATTAACTATTTTGCCCCCTGGCAATCTTTATTTTCTTGCTAACACTATGTTGTCAGTTGTATAGACATCACGTGTGGTCAGTCAGGCAAAGATTAGGTATTAGCTAACTGCTAAACATTACTTGACTCTACCCTCTATTTTGTAGCCTGGTCCCACACTGTTGCACCAAGCTAAAAGACAGGACTACCTACCTGTACCCGAATCAATTTCCCATCACATAAAAGCAGACAGGGGTCTCTGTGGTGGTCATCAAGTAGTTTTTCATCAAGTGTCAACAGTAAACCAAGTAAATCATGCCCTGTTGGACATCCGTCGAGGGAGGGCTGTGGCATCGCTTGAAAACAAAGTTTAAGTCTCCTGACGATAGGCCAAATGCTTCAACAACACTCGGAAGCCACAACAGCAAGCAACTTAAGTCTAGTGTGAGAACTGTGCCATCATAAAAAGAACCCTACCAACTTGTTCCATTACAAAGACTTATGTTTTGCCTTACAACATCTAATTAAGTGAGGAATCTCCTTTTGTGAAATACTCTGTAAAGCTTCATGCATATATTCATATGTATGGTGATGCTGTGACACTTCATATATATAGTTTAGTGTTCAGCAAGCGTCTCTGGATGCTGAATCCGGATCACTCGTGCATTGTTAGCACCCAGTGACTCAGTGTAATATTAAACAGCAGAGAAGCTGATCTCTGATCAGCCATCCCACTCTGAGCTACTTCAAGCACGTAGGTCCGAGATCAGATCAAGTGGGCTTTGCGGAGGCAGAGGCCACTGGCTCGCGTAGGAGTGCTAGTGTGAGAAGTGGAGGCTATAAGCATCACGTGGGGCTCTGAATCATGCGCCAAAGGAGTTGAAGCTCGAATGCATACGCTCCAGATCGGTTGCTGTTGCATATTTTGTTCCCCCCATGGAAGCAACAGCCATTGTATTGGATTCTATTGTAAAGAAGTGACAGCTACTGGAAGAAGCTGTTATGTATGTATGACTTTCCATAAAAACAACATGGCAGTATCGCAGTTTGCAGGGGTTAAGACTCCAAAATGGCAGAAAAGAATGAATGCAGCCCGCTGGCACAGATGAGATTCGGGCTTCTCCACAGTTCCTCGGTCTCTTTATGGAGCTAGTATGCTACGCCATTCCATGGGCGAAAAGAGACGGCTACAGCGTGGCATTATGTGAGGAAAAAATGCATATAATGGAGCTGTTTGTATGGGAGGAAATGGCCGTGTGTAATGGAGGTTGCAGAAGCGGAGAGGCTTTTGCCGATGCTGGGCCTCAAGCCGAGTTGACTGGGTTCAGTCCAGCAGTTCACACAGGCTGGCCTAATCTCTCCAAATCCTCGCAATTTCGCCGACTGTGCTTGCCTGATTAACCGCAACCCTCAAACGTCGCATTTGACGTATTAATTTAGTAAACTCTCCTAGCGATTATAGCTGCTGGTTATAATTCGGTGAGTTGGGGGCTTTGAGGGGGTTGGCTAGCCATGGTGGCTGCAATTATTTGAACAAAACTAGGAAAAACCTTGACAGTGTTTTAGCAATTTGGAAGAACATGAGAGGTTTCTTTCCGTTCTCACTGTGGCAAACACAGCTGTCGCCAACAATCAAAGGTCACTTTGTTATTTTCTGCGAAACGCAATAGATGCAGAATGTCAGCAACACCTCGTGTGTGTGTGTGTGTGTGTGTGTGTGTGTGTGGGATGTGTGCGTACTGGACTGCCTTGTCATGCTGGTATGCCATCTCGTTCCCCAGCCTGGAGGAAGTGAAGGGTAATTTGAGGCACACTCCTGTGGGTGGAAAAAAGGTTGCCAGAAAGATTAACCCGGCTTCCTTTTATAGCCCCCGACAAGAGGTTAAATCACTCGTTACTGCTGGGCGCTCTAACCTCCCCCTGAATAATTAGATCATGAATATTACAGCGGCTGCCTCGGCCAGACCACGGCTGATCAATCCTGGCTGCAGTGGCAGCGCACACGGGCCGGATATGCCTCCCGCTGCACGGAATGCCATGCTTCCACAGGGGGCCATTCTAATGAAGCTGAGGACGGCCATGTCAAAAAGGACACTGTCCTTTCAGCTTATAACGAAACTTTTTCTGACATCCTTGAGAAGAGCAAATACATTTCTCCATGGTCTCCAGTAAACAAAAAGCACCTGTGCTGGTTAACTGTGCCATAAGAGGTCAATGTCACTGAACACAACTAGAGAAAAACATATACTGTTTTTCATTTGAACTCCACTGGTTTTATAGGAACCCTTTAATCCAAGGCATAATATTAAGTTAGGTATCTTACATCAGGCCATTATATAATTATGATGAAACTAATATGTAGTTGTGAGTGTATGGAGATACAGACTCATGGGTTTGGAATCGGCATATTTTACTCTAAACACAACAGTTGGCCATTGTATGTTGATGTTGACAACATAATAAAATGGCCATTTGCAAAAATGTTTTTAAAAGGCCAATGTTTTCATTCTGTTTAATTTTATATTTGTGTGGGTTGTGTACCAAAAACATTTCATAAACAAGCTCTTCCAATCTCTGCTTATACCGGTTTAATTTTAAAACTGACATATGTAAATGATTGGCTTCCCTGTTTTGCAGCTCATTCAACTCATTCAAAAGACAACTGAAACACTCCTTAGAACTTCAGCATGAATGGGCAAGGCTAAACTGCATGGAGCTGAATAAGGAGTTCATGTGTTGGTTTTGTGACATCACAAAAACCAATAATTGAAAACAGGATGAGAGGGGTGAACATACAAAACACTGACAATATTGTCCTGTAAAGTGTTTTTAATTCTAAATGAAATGGACCCTTTAATTTAAAAAAGCATCGCAATTGCTCTATGGAGAAGCAATAATCGCTATACATATATTTTGTACATACTGTGCAACCCTTATTGCAACTTTGCCTAAATGTGAGAGCCTTGAGTGTAAAAAAAAAGGTTAATAAAAATTTGCTACAAAAAAAAAAAAGAAAAAAAAAAGCAGTTAGCCTACTTGGCTGTAAACAAATCAGACCTGGCCATAATAATGTACAATCAGCACTTCCTTAGTTTAAGGTTTAGGGGTAAATACTGAGCCTGTTCTCTTCCAAAACATTGTTGGACTATTCTGACTCCTTAGTTCCCTTCTAACAGCTATCAACACAAAGTATTTTTGAGCAATGCCCTCGGTTAACCTTAGGTTCATCATAGCGTGATCAGCATTAAACTTCATTGTGCTTTAGCAACGCTGTTCTTGAACACTAGTTTAAACCTGTAGTTTGAGCTTAAACCTAAACATGCTTTGATATCTACATCACATACAGCCATTTAGAGATTTCAATTAGAGAATAAGAGGGTACTTAATTCTGTAATTCTTCCCATTATTTATTCTAATCCACCATTTTTTATAGCCCTGTTCAAGTAAAAAGGACTATAAATGGACTTACCCATGCACAGGTCTTGGTTCAGTCTCGTTTCTAAATTCAGTCTAGAACTAGAACTGGTCTATTGTTGGTATGTAAACAGGAATGAGTCATGGTCCCAGAGAGTCTCCAAAAAGCTTCCTGGCGCATCAGAGAAAACTCAACATTGTGAAGCAGAAAGGTGTGGAAATCAGCGCCGCACTCCTGTTCGGTTCTTTCCACGTAGCTACAAAACTCACACTGCTGTCAATACCGCCTGTGACAAGGTTTTTAAAAAGGCTCCTACGCACTAAGACAAAACAAGAAATAACAGCAGAATTCCAAACGTCTCTACAAAAAGCCCACTTTGAGCAAAGCTCCCTGTTTACCCCAGGTTCGTTTTTTAAAGGGTGCAGCCTGCGGAGTTTTACTGCTGAGGCTGAGTGTGTGTGTGTGTGTGTGTGTGTGTGTGTTGTCAGGGAAAGCTGAGATATGGGGAGAGAATATTTGTCAGGCCGGGTAGATAACGCCTCTCCAATCCATTCTGCTTTGCTCGGCGTCACAGCAGCACCTGGTTCTCCGGCTGACGGCAGGTGAGAGTCCCTATTAATTACAGGAAGCTGCCATGCAGGGACGGTCAGCATGCGACTGGACCATGGGATGTCAAATACAGGAAGACAAATGGCCTGACTATGAGTGAAGGCAGACACACACACGCACACACACACACACACAGTCAAGCACTCCTGGCAATGCAGCCCTTGGTCAAATTTCTTCCCCATCATCCTCGTCCTACTCAATCATATGCTACGGTTCAGCCTGTGATACGCACTCATCCAGCTTCTGAAAAAAAAAAACCCCGCCAGGCTGCCTCGTATTGAAGAAAGTAGGTCATACAAGGTTATGTGCTTTTTTTCTTATGATGAAAGCTGACTTTTTGTCCTCAAAGCTGCATCGATGTAGCGTAGGCTATGTACAAAAAGATTCAGGCGTGCCAGAACACAATACGTATCCAAAAACACACTCGAGTGGATATGCCCAAGAGCGTGCATGCATGAGCACGCTCATTCACACACACACACACACACACACACACACACACACAATGTTAAAGATGGGAAAAATTTTAAATCCGCTTGCAATGCAAGGATACACACACAAACAAGTATACAAGTGCACACACAAAAGCAATGTTAAGATGTGTGTAAAGTCTGCTTGCCTACATCTAAGTGATTCAAATACACACACACACACACGCAAAAGAAAGAACTCCTGATAATACTGGACTTCATTATGAACTCGAGTACCCGGTGTACAACAGAAGGAAATGGTTTAAAATGTGCCACTTGACAAATGCTGAGAGATTCCTGACAAAAACGACAAAAAAGGTGCTTCCCCTATAGCAACTCACTCACCCGAGAGAGAGAGAGAGAGAGAGAGAGAGAGAGAGAGAGAGAGAGAATAGATAGATTGAAAAGAGACGCACAAATGTACAGTCCAAGGAGGGAAACAATAGATAGATTGAAAAGAGAGGCACTAATGTACAGTCCAAGGAGGGAAAAACAAAGACAGTGAGAGAGTAAGGGAGGACAAAGACGGGAGAGGGAGAAAGAGAGAAAGAGAGAGAGGGAGGGATAGAGAGAGACAGAGAGAGGAATAAAGAGCAAGAGAGGGAGAGAGACAGAGGGAGAGAGAAAGATACAGAAAGTGAGAGAGAGAAATAGATAGAGAGAAAGAGAGCCTCATGTGTTTTATGCTTGCCGGATCAACATCTTTTTTGTTACAGCGTTTCAAGCAGAACAGCAGCAGCCCAGGAGGCTCCCGCAGATTTTGACACGGACATTAAGCCTTCCTTTCGTCTGTCATCGCACCTATCCATGCTGCCTCCTTTCTTTCTTTCTCCCTCTCTTCATCTATCTCTCTCTCTCTCTCTCTCTCTCTCTCTCTCTCTCACCCTCCCTCTCTCTTGCTCTCAGCAAGTCATACATTACCGCAGCAGAGGAGTCACTGTTCGCAGCCATCATCCAACGCCGGGCGAGATTGATAACTGCAGCAGGGCCGCTCTGATAAATCAGTTTGAGCCAGGAGGCAGCAATCAGACGGAGCGGCTCTCGTCCTCATGCCAGTTCCTGACTGCGCAAGCCTTTTGATTTACTGCGCCATGACTCAACACTTCTTCTCCAGACTTTAAAGACATGTTCTAGAAGATTGCTTTGCTAGGGTAAAAGAATCCCCACTCCTGCCCACACCCCCACAAAATAAAAAGAACAGGTTCAGAAATGTCAAAAGTCAGGTTCCAGTGTTTTTCTGAAGGCCCTTGAGCTTTGTTGATGCTCCTGAAAGACAGATGACTTTCATTCCAGGCCTAAAGATTTCAAGACGATGACATGGTCCAACGCTCTTATCACCAGCAAATCCTGATAGCAAGTATATTAATCGTTCCATTCCTCCTGAAGCACTTCCCCAAAAGGCTGCTCTTTGATCTCAGATGATCATATCCCACACAAACATATGACTCAACCGTGGTATCACCTCATTAAATGTTTGGAACCGGCACCATCACGGCTGCCCGTGTCAACTGAACTGACCTCTTGGACTGTCCAGAGTGTCCGGCCGATCCCGCGAGCAACGTGGCACATTCCAGAGAGAGGCAGCCAGGAACGCGCTCTGGACAGGCCAGTAAACAGAGATGTCATTTAGCTAGCCTGTTGCTAGCATTTAACAGCTTCTTTATTTAGATTGAGTGGTTTTGACTGGACCTCAGCTTAGAATCACTGTGGCATAAATGGCTCAAGAAAATGTCAAATGTACACAATATTCCCTTAACCCCAAACCCAGTCAATCTGCCAAGACATGTTTTGTGTACAAAGGCTGCTTTTGCACTGAAGCTACAAGGCTAATAGAGGTCTGTCACCTACACAGGCTTCCATTACTTACCATTCCGTTACCATTATTAGTCTAGTAGCTCTGCTGTAACATTAAAGAACCAAACCTTAGGAACCAAACATGTCCCGGCTGATCAACTACCCGCTCATATGGAATTTCTTCAGAAAACATGACTATTGACAAGGAGTTTGCCCCACCCCCCACCAGTAACAGCTAGGAAGGCATTACACCAGACGTTGGAACACAGCTGTGAGGAGTTGATTGTAGTCACAAGAGCATTGGATAGGTCAAGCGGGATCACAGACATCACTCCAGCTCATCCCAAAGGTATTGGATGGAGTTTCATCACATTAGAGAACACTGTGGCTGCACCTTAAAGCAGCTGGGTGCACAGTTAGAATAGATGGATACTAAAGATGAGGAAGAGATGCAACAAGACTCTTTTCAGTCTTGAAACATCTTAAGATGACTGTATAATAACAGGATGGTGATACTGCTTCCTCTTCAAAAATGACTTACTGACATCACAACTACTAAAACTAGGACCGTCACTGTTGATTATATTAGAAATCAACTTTCATTTTAAAAGTTAATAAAGTGATTTGTGCTAAAGGAAGACAACATTGAAAACTGACTTAAAAACGAACTCGTAAGCCTCAAAAAAGTATAGAAACATCATAATTACTCAATTTAAAAAGGCAATGATCAATCAAGGAACTTTGATAGCCCTACAGGAGACACTGTTCTGCTGAAACAAGAGACAGATTATGGAAAAGATTTACTCTATGAGCTGTTTGAGTGAAGAAATTAGTTTACATGCCTAAAACAAACTGCTCCAAGAGGGAAGAAAGGCTTTACAAATCACCCTTTTCCCTTAAAAGTCACTCTTTTTCCTAAACCTGTAGTAAGACATTTGTGAATACAAACCTTGCAATAATTGCAGAACTTGATTATTTTTTGCATTGAACATATTAACTGTGTAAGTGATTCCACAATCATGATTTCTGTGTACTGAAAAAAACTACAAAACTATTTTTTTGTAAAAATAAAGTACATAAGAAAAAACATTTGGTGGAAAGGGAGTATCATTATCCCACATTTTTAAATGATAAGAAAATTTCGTACCAATTACCTTCAGCCCAGGCCTAGTTCTAGATGTTCTACCAAACGTAATACCTTTCTTCGTCTAAATAATTAACTGTAGAAATAAGAGTACACAAACTTTCAGCCTTAGTTTTACATACATACTTTATCATTTGTTTCTAATTTAACATAATTTCAACTGAACAAATACTGTATTGTCTAAGAGGTACACTTAAGTTCAATTAATTTAAAACGAATTGAAGAAATATTCTATGCACACAATTATCACAAATTTCTACAGTTTCTGATCCAAACCAGTGTGTATATTGCAGCACATTTGAGCATTTAAG
>JBBPCY010000082.1:9625119-9641678 GCA_037974405.1 Brachyalestes nurse
TGACTTCACACTGAAAATATTGAAACAGTTACTTGATTGGTGCCGGTTTAATAAAAACTGCATGCAAGTCTATTGCAAATCTAATAGTACTCATAATTCAAAAAGTTGATGTGACTGAAAAAACTGTGTTGTGGTTTCTGATGATTACAAAAAAAAATTGTTGACCTGTGTAATGTAATAATAAATAAAAGTAGCAGCAGCAGCTTTTCATGATTAAGATTCTCATGTTCTATTACATCAAATAAACTTATACAGTAGAATTACATAGGATATACTGTGATAGCTTTGGTGTTCCTGCATAACTTAAGTGAATTTATTATGAGTGTTGTGGAGAAGAAGAGTTAAATCTGCATTATCAGTGGATTCATTTGACAACCCATTCATTTCTTAATTCTGACATGCTGGATCTCCCGCTTCTTGATGAATGAATCCCTGAAGGCAGATAATAACATAGTATCTACGTTAGTTGCAGGCAGGGGCACTTGGAATGCATTGGTTTTGAATGGGTGCTCCTTCACGAGCACACCATTTTTATCTAAACATTGTAGGCATGATTATATATAGCTTATGTTATGCAAGCAAGCACAGTGCCTGAAGAATAAAGTGAATCAACCTGTCAGATGTAAATGTGTGGCCACAGAATGTATTTAAATGATTTCAAGATAAAATGTAAATGATGGAGTCGTTTGAAGCCGTTTTATAGGCCCCGTCAGAGCCAGTAGTTTGAAACCTCGATAAAAACTTCCCTTACACACATAAACCCCCCCCTTGTATGCGGAGCACGTGTGACTTCCATATCAGAGAGAGAATCCAGCCAGATACAGCCAGCGAAAGAACAAACATGAACTCATCTCACTGAACCCGAAACCAAACAGGGCACACTGAGCAGCTGCGCAAGCCCAGTACAGGCCAGAACGCTGCAGTAAAACCACACGGCCCATCAGGCCTCCCTGGTCCACCCTGATCCAGGTTCCTCTTAGATCCTGGATCTGTCCACGAACCCACGAGTGTTCAGGGATTCGCAGCTTAGGCTTTCAATAACTTTCTTCTTTTCTGTTTTGACAAAGAATAAGCAGGAGACTGTATGTGTTCCTGCGTGTACTGAAGGAGAGGTGCACGTTGTACTTATCTGGATGAAACATGAATGGGATGGCAGTTAAGCTTTATTGCCTGTGTGTAACTGAAGATGTTTAACTGCAGTGTGTGTGTGTAGCCTGGGCTAACGGCTAAACGCTTGACCAGAGGACTCTCATAGGTAAAGAGAAAAAGAAGAAAGGCAGGCATACATGCATTCTTTTACCCTTGATTCACAGTGGAAAACAGCTGTGCAAATGTGTTCACACACACACAGACACACACACACGCGCTTGAAATTCAAGCTATGAGGGGCAACCTCGATAAGGTTTCCTGTCAAGCAAAATAAAACAAGTTACATAACCCTTAGAGGAAAGAAACAGTCTAAACAAGGTCTGCGGGGGAAAACTGGGTTTGTTTGTTATTTGTTCGTCTGGGTCGTAAACTGTAGACACCTCTTCACTCTGAATTTCATCAAACGACCTGCCAGACCTTCAAATTCACAAACAAACAACAGCCTCTGCCTCCCTTAATCTGCAAACGTATCCTGCACAGTAAACAGCACGTGTTTACCATTAAACCACCAGTCGTCCAAAACAACATCCAGGACTGACCACTCTTACAGCGCTTCCATTCATTAAACCCTGCCTTCTCGATAAATCAGTCATGATTAGTCCGCAGTTTTCATGGTGGTAACCATGTATATTTCAATATCTCCCACTGCACTCTCGCTCAGGGTGAAGCAGCTTCAAACAGACACACACATTTTTATACTACACAGAGTTTCAGTACTTTAATGTCGATGTGAATGGGAAATCATAAGTGTCAGCAAAAATGGTTCTATTAGAACACCAGAATAAATGTTCCTAGACTTTAAACTCCTTTCAGTGCTTCATCAGCATCAGACCAGAAACATGCATTCCATCATAAAGAACTACTAAAGCAAGCAAAGAACCACTTATGCATTTAGTTGGTTTTTAAGTGTTCACTGTTTCACACCAATATCTTCACTTAAGAACCCTGGAAGAACCATTTAGGGTTTACTGTACATACCTAATCAAATACAGCATTGATGAGAGTCTCTGAACTGGGTGAGGGGTTTCAATCAGTGAATGGCTGTGGCTTGAGAGGGGGAGGCAAACACGATACAATCATGTATACACCGTATGTGTACAAAAATGGTCTAAAGGGATAAAAAAAAAGTAACAAACAGATAAAAAACAGTTAAAATTGTTATTTGATGCCATAATTATTCAATTTTTTTCAGATACAGTTCAGATGTACAAATTTCTATTTTTTTTTATGTTAATCTGTCAACATGGGACACAATTCCTATAACACTGCATCCCTAATTATTTCATTATTTATTTATTTCCCCACACGCTGGTGCATGAAAACTCAGTTTAGAGGTGGACAAGTCATTCATTTTTTTTTTAATTTTTACATTCATCTTTTTTTTTTTTACATTCATCTTTTCTTTTTTTGACATGATGCATTATGACGGATCATGCTCAATATGACCCGTAACATGAACTAACAAGGTAAAAAAAAATTTTGTCTTCCGGTATTTTCAAATGTTTGAAAGCACATCATTTGTATACTCCGGTCCTGATTAACGGACAAAATAACAGCAGGCTCTCGAGTGCCATCGTGCCTTATTGTTAGGAGCTTACCTGGCTGATCTCACAGCCACCCCTGAACAAGGGTCCCAGAGAACACACCTGGCCTCATTCTCTCTTTGGTTGAGTAGGATGGCCCTCGCTCTCCCTCCCAGCACTAGCGTCTGTTAGCTGACGTAACGGAATTGGCAGTTAATGTTCTCCTTCAAGCGTGCCGAGATGTCCAGTGATGTGTTAGTGGCAGTTTGCACTTCACGTGTCTCACAGGAAACACATGCTAAACACATCCACCTGATAGCAGCAATACCCCTCTATTTATCATATACTGCACATTCCCTGTCCTGCTGCTGCTCTATTCGCACAATCATTATTTATTCCTGTTCACCTTTATTCTGCCCACTTAATGTCTCCACTATGTCATAATATTGCATTCATTCCGACTAGTACCATAGCTGTCGACCACACTAAATGTTGTCTTGTCCTGTTGTTTTGCTGTTTTTGGTTTTTCTTGCACTCCCTTTCGTCCTGTCTGCACTGATGTAGTCTTGTGTTGTTTCTTTTTTGTTCTTGTGTTGCACCATGATCCTGGAGGAACGTTGTTTAGTTTCACTGTGTACTGTGTATATGGCTGAAATGACTATAAACCTATTTGACATGCCTTGATATTAAACCACCAGTCATCCAGTCAGTCATGCCAAAGCAGCCTATAGGCTCTAGCTCCATTCTGAACACTGGAAAGACATGCTGGCCAGGTTACTCGTCACGACTTGCGCATGTGTGTTAGCAGCATGTCAACGGTGAGCGTCTGTTTGTGCATCCTGTTTGCATTGCGCTCGTGTTTTTCCATGCGAATGCGGCTCCTTGTTTGTATTGGCAGGGTGTAATTTGGTGATGAATGAGGTTGGAGTCTGAAGCGGGGGGCCATCAACCCATGAACTGCCCCTCATCCTCTGAGCCATGCCAGTAATCTGTCCATTCTGACCTCGCTCCACTCATCTCTCTCCCAGCTCTAAAAAGTCTCAAATTCACTTATCTTGTGCGATGGGCCTGAAAGTAATTTGCCCTTGCTCTCCTTCTCTCTCTCTCTCTCTCTCTCTCAGCCTCTCCCTCTCCCTCTAAGCAATTACTATCTGTATTTACAACCTGTCTCTGAGCTGCGCTGTCAGAGGTCATGATCCAACTGCCAGAATATAAAATTACACGACGGCACAGTATCGCGGCCCTCTGACACTTTCGCCACGCTTTCATTTTCTCTCTCTCACGTGCGCACGCACTCCCACATTCTCGCCCGCTCGGCCTCAGTAAGCCAGAACTTATTTTAAGACTTGATTGGAAACATCTGTTCAATGACAATCACCCAGACAGAAAAGTATTGACACGCTCACTCCCTCTCTTATCTGTTGGGGCTTTTTTTCTTTTCAGTTTCGTCCCGCTGTACCCTTGGAGCACTTTAAAATATAAGAGCCAGGGCTGTAAAATGCAGCGGGGCGTACGAAAACGCTCCCGCGTCTGGAACGAGATACATTTATGGCGTTCATAAAGAACAGATTAACAGGTTTGGGATTTCTGCCATGCACGCACATTAACGGCCGCGTTTTGCTCTGAACCTGCCTTGCCCACGCAGATGTATGCAAACACACGCGCACAAAAACGCACAAAGACTCTAATTAATATTTACTGAAGTGCTCTGCCAGCTTGGAGTGCTTTTCCAAAAAAAAAAAGAAGGAAAAAAAAAATAATGACAAACATGCAGAAATAAGCCTGCGCTCTCTTTATTTGCCCCCTCGGCTGGTTATGCTTTCATGCAGGCAGGTCAATTAAACACAATAAAGCACTTAAAAGACAAACTCAGCCACGAGCCCTCAGTGCGCCGACACGGAGGCACTTGCTAATTAGCGCGCGCATTAGTAGGTTGCCTCGCATTGTAGTGCTCAGCGCCCGGGCACCACTGGAACACAGAGGCTCTTTCTGCGGGGCCGCACCCGGGCCCATAATGATCTCATTGTTACTCGACTGCTGCTCTGGAGAAGGCACTTCCAGGACTCCAGGATACGCCGAGCCTCTCGGTAGCGCGCACTAAAACTTCAATGGACTCCAAATCCAATAAAGTTGTTTTCCGAAAGAGCAGCTCGAAGCAGGTGGGTTTTTAGTCCACCACCACCAAGATCCCCAGAGCTCCACACTCGCGTAAAAAAGAGGCTCCAATAAATACCACAAATCAAAAACAGCTTCTTTCCCACAGAGCAACATGGATCAGATACGTTTTTGGTCCCCAGCTGAGATCTCAGATAGTTTTACTGTAGAAAACGATGCTTGCTTTATACTAGGCCTTCAAAAAAAAAAATCCAAAAACTGCTTCTTTTCCAAAAGAGAAACATGAAGCAGGTGAGTTTTGCCCCCCCCCCAAAAGGCTTACGTGGATAAGAGGAGACTTCAAGGGCAAAATCAATTCTCATCCCCAGACGTCTGACGTGTCTAAAAAGAAGCAACTTTCAGAATGAAGAGGCCAATAAAAACAAACATCTATTTTACTTTCTAAAATATGGCAAAGACCCCATTCGAGTCTTACTCAGAAGGTAGCTCTCTATAGAGAAGATCTCAATACAATCAAAAAGGGAGTTTCTAGTCTTTAAATAAGATCCCAAAAGAGTAAATAGTACAGTAAGTAAATACTACAGAAAACACCTTGAACATCTTTAAGCAGGTGAGTTTTTTTGGTCCTGAGAGGTTTTAGCTCAGTAAATACCGAAGAAAATCTTAAACGGATTCCCAGACGACTTACTTGCACAAGATGAGACTACTTTCAGACCGAGACTCCAAGGAACAACCACAAGAATTAAAGCTCGCCACAAAAAGGTCAGGTCAGTAGGCAGGGGCCTGTTATAGCCTACCATGCACCATCTGAACTGCCAAATTACATAATGGCCTTTCAGAGGAAGCCAAGCACCCAGACATCAACACGACTCGCTAATTGTGCTGAGAATAAGAGACCTAAGGTCTGAAACTTCATTAGGGCACGACATTAGTCTGAGCAACCAAAGAGGGAAAAAACCCTGAAGTAAACAGTAACACACCAGGGAATTTTGGACAGCCCAAGCAAAATAACATGGCAGTGAGTGCGGAGCAGGTATAAATCAATGTGAGCCCTCTGCAGTCCTGCACAGAAAACCACTTTTAAAGAACTGTTCATCGCTCAGGGGGGCACGAAAAGAGGACATAATGTCAGTGTGCAAAAGACAGTAAGAGAGAGGAGAGACAGAGAGGGACATAAACAGAAATGCCTCTTAGAGAAACAACAACCTGCTTGAAACTCACTCTTCATTTAAGGTCAAATGACATTCATTGTCTCCGCCATTGTCACAAACAATTTGCACTACTAACCCTCTGTTAAAGCTTGTTAAGGTGCAACTGAAAATCTGAAGAAGCAGACCTTTTGGAATTATTGTCTAGAAATAAAGCCACATTGGCATGCAAGGAAATATAAAAAAAAACAGCACAGTTTGTACAAATAGTTCAGAATCTGACCCCATAAATGCTCTAGGGAACAAAATCTTGTCTTCCAATAAGAGTAGAAACTGTCATAGCTCCAAATGGAGAGCCAACTCCATATTAAAGTCTATGTATTTGAAAGCAATGTCATTAAAGTCTCTGGTGGTGTAATGGTAAAGCGTCCCAATACTTTTGTCCATATAGTGGAGAGAGAAAGAGGGAGAGAGAGATTGAATGTGTGTGTGGAAGCTGTTAAAGTCCATATTAAAGTCTATGTATTTGAATGCACTGTCATCAAAAACCATGTCGGTGGAATGGACAGGCATTCAAGCTACAAAACACCCTTTTTTATTCGGATAAAAAGCTCACCATCAACTGCTCTTAATCTATATAACTTTTTTAACAAACAATGATAATATTGCATTCTAGAGAGGGGAAAGAGCTTGGGGTATTAGAGCTTCAGGCCAAGTCGTAATGCAGGTTATTCATCAATGTGACAAGAGTGGAGGACTGCACAGCAGACGGATGGAAAATGAAAAAGGAGGGGAGAGAGAAGCACCAGAGGACGCGCTGGAGCTGAAGACAATCCGGCCGGCTGGAGCAGGGCTCTGTAAACACAACACAACAAAACCCCGGGCTTACCCAGACTGCAGACGGGATGTCACTCAACGGACAGAGGTCTACATTTAGCACAGCTCCCCGGCCCTCAGCGGCATGGTTAAAATCCCAAGCAGAAGCAGCAATTTTGGAGGGGAGGGGGGAAAAACAATCCACACGTCCACCAGGAGGGTCTCTCCTCGGGCTGCTCCGGCTCCGCTCCGGCCAGCTCCGTCTCCGGCCCTCCACTTCAAACCCTCGGCCCTGCCCCCGCCCGCGTCATCGCCAAAGTTTTCATCTACGCGGACTCCGATTGGCCCGAGCTTTGCCGGAGGCGGAGCTCTGCTCAGCTCTCCGCCAATCGGAGACCACCTCGCAGAAACCAGGAGGCGGGGCTTCAGGTGCTGGGAGTCACGCGGCCGGATGCGGTGCATGACGTCAGCCCTTTGTTACCTTGCCGACTGAGTTCGAAAACGTCAAAAATGTGTAAATGTTTGAAAAAGGTGAAAAAAACAATTGTTCGTTTTTGTTTCTGTTTTGTGCTTTTTTTTACAGGTAGAGGCAATAATGTAACGAGCTATTATCCTTTTGATTGATAAACAGTAGCAACTGATCTCCTATTGGCTCACATGATGAATGAAGCACCGTAGCACCAAAAAATGTTCATAACAATATAGTAATAATGTAATAACAACGTAGTAATGATGTAATAAAATATTATTACAAGCAGAGAATAATGTGATGAGTTACCCTTTTGACTGATAAACAGTGCAACTGAGTTCCCATTGTTTCACATGATGAATGAAGCAGCCTCGCGCCACAAAACATGGTCATAAAATCTAGTAATGATGTAATGAAAAATTCGGTACCCTAATGTAACCCTGACAAACTTGAAACAATGCAAATGCAATCACAGATCTTAAGGTTCAGCAGCAATTCACAGAGGCATGTAATTGTTCTTATGCAAACTTTTCACCCAGACTCCACCCTGCTGCACGTGCATGATCTGAAGTCAGTAAATAATGTCATGGGAGTTTTTGTAAGAGACTAATAATCACTTGCATTCCAGCAACTTATTCACCCCCTATAATGAAAGAAACCGACCAGCAAAAGAATAACAAATAACAAAGTCTTAACAGTGGAATAACATATTAATAAACTCTGCAGCTTTGGCAGGATTATGACACGTTTTACCCTGATATAACCCCTGAGAAACTGTGAGGAAAATGCAACAGCTAATCTAATCTAACAGCAATCACTAATCTGCTAATAACAATCCCTAATCAAAAGTTCCAGCTGCTAAACCGAGCAAGCAGATCACATATTTTACACGGGAGGCCGCCAACTATTCTTCCAAAGAACTTTTCGCCCAGCAGCTATTCTGCTGTCGGCTGTCAAAACGCCCAGCTTCAAAACATTGCACTCGGCACACGGATCCCCAGTGACATTTTGAAACAACGGCTCTGATATTCAGCAAAGGTCATGACGATGATTTTTTTTCTCCCTCTCTCTTTCTTTATTCTTCTTCTTTGGGCTATGAAACGCGACTTTATTTTAGAACAGCCTGTGCCTGTCAACCTGCCTAAAGGCTCGAGGATAAATGAGGATGAAGTTGGCTTCATCCAATTTGGTGGTCCACCTTAAAATCTGTACATCCCTTACTCTCTGCAGACTGAGGCACCTGCATGTAACTGCTGTACTATTTAAGGTGGAATAGAAAATTCAAAGGAGAAGTTCATTCGATGGACATTATTGTTTAGAAATAAAGTCACACCGGCATGCAATGGAAAAAAACAGAAGTGCTTTGTGGAAACAATCCAGAAACTGCACTTCTGTCCGCATCTTTGGAGACGGATACAGCAGTCAGCCAAAGCCTATATGATATACACTATATGGAACACATGTATTGAAACACACTTCTTAATTCAGGGTTTGGGCTTGGCCACTTACTTCCAGTGAAGGACAATCCTAATGCTCCAGCATACCAAGACATTTTGGACAACGCCATGCTTCCAACTTTGTGGACACAATTTGGGGAAGAGCCTTTTCTATTCCAGCATGACTGTGCACCAGTGCACAAAGCAAGCTCCATAAAGACATGGCTGGATGAGTTCAGTGAGGAAGAACTTGACTGGCCTGCACAGAGCCCTGAACTCAACCCCATCCAACACGTCTGGGATGAACTGGAATGGAGATTGCGAGCCAGGCCTTCTCATCAAACATCAGTGTCTGACCTCATAAATGCTCTACAGAATGAATGGGCACAAATTCCCACAGAAACTCCAAAACCTTGTGGAAAATCTTCCAAGAAGAGTGAAAGCTGTTATAGCTGCAAAGGGGGACCAACTCCATATTAAAGTCTATTTATTTGAATGCAATGTCATTAAAGTCCCTGTTGATGAAATGGTCAGGCGTCCCAATATTTTTGTCCATATGGTGTATTTATCACACGGTTTTCTTTTAAATGTATACACGTGACGAGGCAGGAAGCTGTCAATGATTTGCAGTTATAACAGGAGGTTTTAAGGAGGTTAAAAGCATGTAACCTCTGCTATAATCCATAAACAGGCTATATGCACTTCAACCCAAGGGTCACAACACGCCAGGCAGTGCAGGAACAAAGACACACACTGTGCACCATGTGTTTAAGTTGCTTTTGCAAAGAAATAAAAAATCACAGCTGCTCAGTCAGGCTAGCATGCTAAATCACCTGCTTTCTAGTAACGTTCCCAGTGCTGAAGGAGCTGCTGTCCATTCTTTACTTCCCAGAGGTTCAAGTACACTTGAGAGATTATAATACTCAATATAAATGCTTATGAATTGAATGCAATACTCACTCTCCGTGGACAAGGGCATCATACGCGGCTCAAAACATCGTGATGGTTTGTTATTCAGGTGCACTGTGTGTGTGTGAGAGAGTGTGTGCATGCGTGTGTGTGTGAGTGTGTGTGTGTTCTTTTTTCCTCCGTGTTGTTGCTCTCCTGGTCGAATCACTGCTGCTGTCTGCTGCGCATGCGCACTGCGGCGTTTCTCACAGAGGGGGGCTCAATAATTTTGCACACCGTCTCTTTTCAGGTGGGTCTCGACGTCGCCTGAACAGAAAAAAGTACCTCATCACTGAGTGTGTTTGGTAATGTTATGAGTAATACGTTTTAGTTTTATTTTTTCGTGCTATAGTTGTAACCACATGATCTTACACTGTAAACCTAATGTTCAGAATCAGAAAGCTTTACGTTATGACTGCAAAGACACACAAACACACAGAACAAGAACAATGTAAAATATAAAGTCTAAATAATTCCAATAACAAAAAAAAAACTAGAAATAAATCTCTATATGAAATACACCATGCCATATACACATATGCCAGGTATACTACAGATAAGTAACTTACAGTTACAGTGGCTTGGTAGAGAATATAAAGTCTAAATAAATCCAATGAAATATCTGTAGAAAAAAAACTCAATTTGAAATACATTATACTACTTACATGACTGCTGGGTATAAATCCTTTAGATAAGTAACTTACAGTTATAGATAAGTGACTTACAGTAAATTACTAGTAACACAAATGGTGGATAGGAGTATGCTATTGCCCATAGTAGAGATCAGTAGTATAAGATAATGTAAGATTATTAGTCCCACAAGTAATACTGACATAAGTTGTGATATTTCAAATGGGAAGACTATTGCACAAAATACAGATTTTGCACACAATGAAACGATTTATCACCCAATAAGAACATTGCATGATATTGCACATTATAGCAAAATAACAGTGAAACATATAACGTTAGCTATTTAAAATTGGTAGGAAATCACACAACATAGTAGCATCAGGTTATTGGACAGATTATTGTGTGGATGTGTGTACAGAGAGGAGCTGTTGACTGATGGTGGTGTGAAGGAAAGATTTTGTTGTGGTGTTCAGTGGAGCACTTTAAGATGGTTGTAACAACACAATAATACAAACTATAATGTACACTAATGGACTACACAAGTTTAGGGACTCTCACATTACTTCTGAAATCAAGAGACCAAAAGTGGGGTATGAAATGCGACTTTATTTTCAACCTGGATAAAGGCTCTGGGATAAACAAGGATGAAGTTGGCTTCTGGTTCTGATTTGCCTGTCCACCTTAAAACGGTGCTGCACTTACTCTCTACAGACTGAGGAGCACAAATATAACTGATGTACTATTTAAGGTGGAATGGAACATGTGAGGAAGAAGCGCTTTTGATGTACATTATTGACTAGTAATAAAGATACATCAGTATAGAAGGAAAAAAACACAGTGCTTTGTGGAAACAATTCAGAAACTGCACTTGTGTCCACATCTTTGCAGATCGACACAACAGTCAGCCAAAGACTATATAACAAACACTACATGGACAAAAGTACTGGGTCACACTGGTATTTCAGGCTTCAGTCTAGGCCCCTTCCCTCCAGTGAAGGGCAATCTTAATGCTTCAGCATACCAAGACATTTTTGGCAACGTCATTTTTCACATTTTGTGGACACAGTTGGGGAAAGGCATGTTTGTATTCCATTATGACTTCCTCTCAAATTCAAGGAATTCCACCACTTTTAGGACATTTTGGAACTAATTAATCCAGTCATCAAGAGTGTTTTGATGTAAAATGGTGCATATCTGTAGAATCTCTCGAAACCAATATAAATATAGTTATTATTTATATACTATCCAAAACAAGCAATAAACATGCTTAGAGGTTTTATATGTAATGTTGAAAATGGTTAAATAAGCTTCTCTTGCAACATTCCGCATGTACTTTTCCACGAATGGATTTAAAAAATAGCGTTAGCATTTTATTTCTTTTTTTTAGCCCTATGTATTAGGATACTTATTTCAAAATAAGTCTTTGACATTAGACAGGATGTTAAAGTGATAATTTACTGTGTAACTTCTTTATTTGGTGCAATTGAGTAATGACTTTCTTCGAGGTTCTCATTTAAAGGACAACTCCAAATTCCAGACAGTTTTCCAAATTCTAGAGAGTTTGTTTCCCCTTTGCTGCAGTAAAAGCCCTCTGCTCTTCTATGAATGCTCTAGATTACATTGGATTCCATTCCATTACAGTGCATTAAACTCATTTGGCAGACACTTTTATCCAAAGTGACTTGCAATTTGAGGAAACACTCAAATTTCAGGACAGAGTGAGAACCAGTTCTTACTGCTACGGCAGCACGTAAACAAAGCTTGGAACGATATGGAGAAGATTAGCATGGCTCTGCGAAGGGATGACATGCAAACTAGTGAAGCATTCCTTATGTTTAGACAGCTGGTGGCCTGGTGTTCAGGAAGTTGCATCTGTGATCGCATGGTCATGGGTTTGAATCCCATGATTTCCTATGTCACCACTGAGGTACTCTGGAGCAAGGTAGTGTCCCCACACACTGCTCCCCGGGCACTGCTTCACTTGGTGAATGGGTTAAATACAGAGAAAAATTTTTACCCTGTCCACACTGTGTGCTGTGCTGTGGTGGGTTCACACGTGGCTATACGGGGCCACTTTACTTTGCTTTAAAATCTGTATGTAGGGAGTAGTGTAAGAACATTCTGGAACATTTTTGAGGTCAGCTATTGACATTGGACACTCAGTACTGTATCACAAATGCTGCTCCAACTCATGCCAAAGGTCCCGGATTGAGCCAGAGATCACATCTGCGGCAGACTGCTGGCAGTGGGCATGATGACCCGAGGCTTTCTGTGCAACTAGTCAATGCTTTTCTATTATACAATTGATTATCCGATTATACAAGCTGCGTCTTCACTTAAACACCTGTGTCAGCAATGAGTGCGCCTTATAGTAGCTGAATTTACTAATTAGAGAGAGTGTCTGGATACTTTTGAACATCACTCACTCACTAATTTTTTAAAGAATAGTACAGCGAAAAAAAAATGATAGTGTCTATTTCATATTTATACACAGAGCATCTCCTCTCCTGTCCTCTTGCACTACTTTTACGTAAAGATTTTAGCACTTAGAACTCTCCTCTGGTTCTCACACTGTCCTGAAAGTTAAATGTTTCTTCTTATTGTAAGTCGCTTTGGATAAAAGCGTCTGCCAGATGAATGTACTAAAATAAAATTGAATTTTCCACTCACCCCAGATGTAGTTGATCAACAAAGACAGTGTTTGTTACCCCAACAGCCAAAATACTTTCCGTAAAATACTTCGCCAAAACTCCTCCCAACCTGCTCAAACCACTTCCAGAAATTCAAAGGTTGCAAATACATTGTTTAGGACTCCAAATGTATGTCTCGTCCACTAATTTGCAACTTTGTAAACACCAGCCCTGGAAAATTCTGGCTGTAATGGTGAAGTTTTGCTCATTTTTGTAGCTCACAGTAATCGCAGTGTGTCCTAAAACACATGGACAAGTCTGCACCAGCCGCAGTTCCAATCTTTAAGGCACCTTGATGGAGGTAAATCCATACTGAGCACTGCTGACGATGTCAATATGTTTTGGTCATTGATAGAGAGTTCCATTGTGGAGTTTGCTGTGCCTGATGCTTTGGCCCCAGACTAAAATTCCTTTGACAGCTGAGATAAATTGTCTCATTACATGCCCCCACCTGCTGTCTATGTGGTATTGATGAAAAAAATGTCTTGAATCACTGAGCAAATGAATGCAACTTGGTGAGGGAACGTTTGGCTTTCCAATATGTCATGAAAGGAATATGTAATGTAACTTGATGTTTCAGCGTCACGGCCACACGGCGGTTCATACAAAGTAAAATCAATTGGTGACATGCACTCATTCTTTGATTGAAATCAATCACCCAAGAAGACATCATCATCGCCATCAGCAGCAGCAGCGGCCTGGCATTGTGCCGTCCACTGTTTATCTAGTCATTCCAGGCTGATTCATCTGCATCGCTGACACATGACAAAAACGCCACAGTTCGAGCTACAAAACCCTCCCTGGTCCTTCTCCTAGCAAAAGGAAATCCATCAAGTGGAAGAGAAGTGTCTTGCTCGGATTGATCAGAGTTCTGATCGGAGGCCAGTTTTTGCATACTGCCTCGTAATAGGAAAAGGCGGGCTGGTAAAAACCGATCCTAGATCAGCTGTAGTCAAAAGGCCTGTAGCAAGCAGCACAGGGGAAGTACTCAGCAGTGGGCTCTATCAGGCAATAATACAAAGTTAATGACGCAGAATGGTGTCTTTCTTCGGCCCTCGGAGACGTCAATACAGGATGTTTAGGAACGGTGCTCCTAATTACGCTTTTTATATCCAGCTCTGACATGATTGACGATTTTCAATGGGGATGTATTATCGATCCACTTCACAGACAAGTCATATTGATTGCAGTTCTAGATTGGGTATGACTTTTTTTTCCTACCCTCCTTTGCCTCTTTTTCCCTCTCTGTCTCTCTCTCTCTCTCTCTCTCTCTTTCCAATCAGAGAGGGAATTTAGATTCGGGGGCGGCAAAATGTGACCTGTGGGTGTTTTTTTGAAATTATCCCTCTAAAAGCTCGCTGATGAGGGCGCGACAAAGGATGCACCAGCTGCGTGGCTTTGTGTGGTGGGCCGCAATCATGTGTAATGGATCGGCGCACACGGCTGGTGCACACCGCGTGCGTCTGAGGCGCGGGCGTCCCTGGCCTGGCGTGCACTCGCCATTTCATCAACTCTGTTATTCCTCCTCCCCTGGAGCAAGGTTGCAAAATGGCACAGGAACAGCAGGCCGCTTCTAGCCAGACGCACATTGCATATGCGTGTGTGTGTGTGTGTGTGTGTGTGTGTGTGTGAGTGTGAGTGAGTGAGTGAATGCATTCACGCCATATATCCGCCTCACACAGCCGGGAAGGGGAGGAGAGGCCTGTTGTTGAAATATCTGACATGACAGCAGTTTCTCTGCACCCACAGCTCCTAAATGACAATGACACCAACAGCAGCGGCAGCACACACTGCAAGGCTCAGCCAGCAATTGTTCAGCTCAAATTGCTGCTCTCTTTTGTCAAGTCGGCCGTTTTTCTCCCCCAGACACAGACAAAGCCTGTGCGTACTCTAAATCACGCTCATATTGGTGAAATCGGTCAGGATTCCTTCCCTCTTAGGGTGGACCAAGAAAAAGTGGCACACGTTTTGGTAGATGCACTTGCGACAAGGGCTGGATACTGAAAATCAGTACCTTTACAATGTGGACTCATTAATTCTACCAAATAGGGGGTGGGTGAGGACATCGTCATCCCAATAAATGACATCACATTGTGGGTATATGTGTGCGCATGCATATTGTGTCTGTATTTAAAGTGCACTGACCAACTATATGTTTCATTACAAGGAGAGCATCATTTTTAGTGCAGTTCAGTGTGTACAATATCATTAACTGTGTCTAAATGCACACGAATGATTCATTATTAGTCTAAGACTAATACTAAGACTGATAGCTGTCATGAAAACAATTAGTCAACATAGCCTAGCCTGATTTAAACATGTGGTCCAGCCCAGTACTGTGCAGACAATTTGAGATACAGGTAAACTCTGACACATTACACATGGAGCTTTTGCGACATTTCGTAGTTGTGACACCCAGCTTTTTGAAACCAAAATGACACATGCAAAAGGCGAAAGGGCTCCGTCTACTGCGGTGAAGAACAGATGTTACACCTTCTGTCCAAAAGATCTGATAAAATATTTAAGCAGGAAGGAATGCAGATATTATTAAGTAGTTAGAAACTCCACCATGGATAAAATGTGTGTCATTAAGAGGGCGTGTACTGTTCTAAAGTCAGATCATGCTGCTGTCTGTGTAAACAGGACTATAAATGGACTAGTCTTATATGCAGCTTTTGTAAATATTGTCCAGTTTCTTAGTTGGGCTACTGTGTGCATGTAAACATCATTACAAAAAAAAACGTCATCTCAAATGACTCCTATTCTCTATATGGTGCACTAGATTAGTTATAAAATTCAAATGCAAGTGCACTGATGGTCCAGGAAGAAATTGCACTCAAGTCTGAATCCTAAATGGCTAAATGTTAGACATATTATGAACTATCTACTTTAATTACAGCGTAGTACACTATACAAGTGAGACACAGCAATAGTTTATGATAGGTCTTTTGAATGCAGCTTATCAGATATCAGAAAAATTGACTATCACGGTATCATAGAATACCTAAATAGTCTCATCAGCATGTGTGAGGGACTAAGCATGCTTGCTCAAAATCTAGATCTGTGATTGGCCGATTAAGTAAAAGGGCCCCTAATAGGCACACATGAAGTCACCACACCACAGCACACAGTGTGAACAAATGTGAAATTCTTTCTCTGCATTTAACCCATTCACCAAATGAAGCATTAACCCTGCCACCAATGGGGGGCCCTCGGCGAGCAGTGTGCAAAGCACCTCAGTGGTGCCACTAGCAGTCCTGGAATTTGAACCCACAACCCTCTGATCACAGGGGCAACTGTGTCATTAACCTGTCAGTAAGTAGTAACAAAGTCAAGATAATAATAAATACAACCGAAAATGATGGTACCATTTAGCAGACGCTTTTATCCAAAGTGAATTCCATTCCCTAACTACAGGGGACAGTCTCCGTGGAGCAACTTGGGATTAAGGGTCTTGCCTGGGAACCCAGTGGTGGTATACTGAAGGTAGGATTCGAACCAGTGCTGGACTGGCCATTGGGCATACCGGGCATTTGGGCCGGCGCGGAATCCCGTCAGCAAACCGCACCCCCCCCCCCCACACACACACACCCTAAAAGCTCGATATCGAGAAGGATAAGGTTAATTTGGGC
>JBBPCY010000082.1:9655189-9676659 GCA_037974405.1 Brachyalestes nurse
CTCTCTCTCTCTCTCTCTCTCTCTCTCTCTCTCTCTCTCTCTCTCTCTCTCTGTCTCCCTCTCTCTCTCTGTCTCTCTCTGTCTCTCTCTCTCTGTGTCTCTCTCTCTCTCTATCTCTCTCTGTCTCTCGTAAAGTCTATTTGTGAGAAACACTGCATGTTGGAACATTGCTATGAGGATTTTATTGTGTTCAGCCGCATGCATAAGTGAGGTCAGGTAGAGAGAGTGAAAGAGAGCGCAAGGACACACAAGACCAACGATGCAACACTGCAGGACAAGACAACATACTGGTGAGCCACCAGAAGTGAAGGTCAGAGTGTGCATGAATACAGTATCATCAATTACTGCATTCTAGCAGCAGAATCATGAAGTATGCAAAAAAGCAAAGATTGAAATAGGAATAACTAATAATTGTGCAAAGAGAACCAGCTTAAAGTTCTCCACTGAACACCAGAAAATCTGCCACCTAGTACTCTGTGAAATAACCTGATACTATTTTACTGTACAATTTCTTACTGGGTTTAAATCATTATTATTATGTGCCACAGTCTTCTTCCGAGTGCAATATATATTTTTTATTGGGTACTAAAGCATTATTATTATATGCAGTGTATCATTATTATTATTATTATTATTATTATTATTATTTTGCAGTAGTCTTACCATGTGAACCTTTGTCAATATTGCTTATATACTACTGTTCTCTACGGTGTATGTTACCATGTGTGTTACTAATAATTCTCTTTAGTATTTATACCCAGCCTTTGTGTATATAGCATTGTGATTGATTTTTTTTTTCCTGCAGATGTTTATTGGATTTATTTAGGCTTTACATTTGTCTCTTTGTGTGTGTGTGAAGTAATTTCCTCTGGGATCAACAAGGTTTCTAATTATGAATATCAGGAGCAGGATCAAAACCTTAAAGTAGTGAAATCACTATTCTGAATTAATGTCGTTTGCAAACATTTGGGCTTACGGTGTAGCCATTCAGTTTCTATTCCTCCATCACACATTCTCTGGCTTTGTAACATTTAAAGATGACCTTCACTAGAGAGAGAAAAAAATATGAATGTCAGCAAAAAAAAAAATAAAAAAAAAGCAAAAGGAATCTTTGCAACTGCCCACTTTTGTTCCCTCGGAGCAGTGGAATTTTCACATTGCTGGAACCATCTTTTTGCTGACTCCCATCGTTTTGCCTTCTGTTTTGTAGCACATCGAGCTCTGGAGAGAGGCGGAGGATGGCAAGTTGGACATATCTGTCAAATTACATGTGAAGAAGAACAGCCATATGGTGAGAGACTTTTGCTGGGGTTTTTTTTCTCCCCCTAAAAACACTTTCGTTCTCTGACAGCACACTTTGCTTTGATTCCAACAAGACTTCCACAGAGGTTTGATGTGTGAGGAAACATTTCAGTGAAGCTTGGTAAAAAAAATGGTAAATATTTGAGAAGATTCCTTTTATGAGTCATGCAATTTTTACGAGCTGAAGTCAGTAAAAATGCTCTTGTTGATGCTGAATTCCTGTTTAAAGGAATTCCTACAGCTTTTTTGAGACAAAAAAAATCTCTAGTGAATAGCCATTGACTGAGGGGAATTCAGAACAGCTTGTTGCTTTATTTATTTATTTATTTATTTATTTATTTATTTATTTTCTTCTTGTTCATTTGTCTCTTCCTTTTGTTCTCTCTTTTGGACAGAGTATGGTGATTGGTCCTGGGGGTCAGGTGATGGCCAAGATTGCCCGGGAGGCAGCTGAGGACCTCACAAACGCTTTCATGCGTGAGGTGCGGCTGAAAATATCCGCCTCTCTGAAGAACTGAAGCGGACGGGGCTTGCGTGAACAGAACATCTGTTTCAAAAGGATGCCGTCAGACGGCATTGCTTGACTTTGACTGTGTATGGGACCTCAGCTTTGAAATGTATTTTTCAAGCAGTAGAGTCAAATTTCCAATCATTGTTTAATCTCTCGCTCTCATTCAGGAAGGAAGAAGACTGCTGTAGGCTGAGGTTTGATTTGTGGTTTGCATGCAAACTGCCTGTTATCTTCTGTTATACTTTCCTCATCAGTGTGTAACAGTCATTTCTGCTTTGTAGCTTCTTCTGAATTCAAACTGCTGTTCTTAATTGTCTTATGACTTTCCAGCGGTTGTATCTGTTTGTAGCTTTATCATTAACAAAGCATTGGGATGCATCATGAATACTTCAGCACCGTTCCAGTGGTGGCCCAAAGCCCTGAAGCTGAAGAGGCTCGGTTCATGAGAATCTTTTGGGGTAGATTGACCGTAACATCACGGTTCTTTGCCTACAGCACCCAGAGTCTGTTTACTTTGGTTAGAAACCAGGCCACTGGACATTGAGCCCATATTATAGACTGTAGTAGCAATTGGTGATTGACTGTACACTTGCAGTAAAATGGTTCCGTATAGTACCAAAAATCGACTTGCAATAATAACAGCCACTTTTTATTTTACATGGAACCATTTTAAAAACTATATACAACAAGCTCATAGAGCTCTGTTTAACCATATAAATAGTTTTTGAGCCGTTGTTGTTTTGTAATCGTTGCCTTTACAAAAAAAACCCTGAAAGAACCTGTTTTATTGGAATAGCTCTCTGCATGTTTCAAGAGTTTTTTCTAAGCTCTTTTCATTGTTGGCTAGTTCTCCATCTCTGACTCTGTCTGAGAGCTGCTGGAGCTTAACTAAAGGCACGGTCCCAGTGGGCTAGATTACCCCTCTAATGGAACACAAAATGGAGCTCCAACCTGCCACTAAAATTGGCACAAAATGCCGATGGGACACATTTGCGCGTTTGTTCTTGTATCCTCCACAACCACTGTTGAGCTGGGCTGGTGGTCACTCCTCATCCAGGCTATAATGATGGATCAGCTAGGCCAAAACATACACACACTTCCACTCTCCCACCCTCTCTTTTTCTTTCTGTGTCACTTTTGAGTTCATTGAGGTCAACAAGGAGACATTTGTTTGTTTTTCTTTATTGATTTTCTGAGGACTCTTCTAATAAACAAACCTTACAGAATACAGTTGTACCAAGTGCTCCGATACTATTTATTTTCTCAGAATATAAATCAAAGTTTAATTAGGCTGTGCATTGATATGTAAATAAACTGTTAAGTTTTCAGATTGATTCAGGTGTATGTTATTGAACCACAGTGCACACATTAACAGTCATTCTGAGGAAAAACAGTTTTACCAATAACATGTAAATGATTTACAAAAGGCTTATTACTATTGCATTTTTTCCATGTACTTCTCCATGCGTTGATCAGTCCCCTTGGTGCAGGTCCACACATCTGACTTGCAGTTGATTTCGGAAGCGATGGCAGTGAGAAGAAGCAGGAGAACCCTTACCATTACTAAACTCAGTAATGGTAACGGTTTAACCGCCTCCCTCTATCTCAGGGCTCACATGTGCAAGCGTGGTAGACCACAAAGGAGGAATGCCACCCTGGATAGTACATCATCTATACTGTAGTGTCTCCATAATGAACTTACAGTATATGATGATATCCTGTCCAGAGCACAGTATTACAGTTCAAGGCCACTTGGGAGTCTAGTCATTTTGGGCATTCTGTGAAGAAGAAAGTACACCTAATAAATACATTCAGTTAGGTATTGAATGTGTTTAATCAAAGCTGTGCTTTCATTCTATTTAAATATTTGAATGTCATTTTAAGAAAAGGAAACATATTAGTCTCCTCATGTTTAATGGACATTTTCAAGAAAATTGTAGGACACAGAAAGTCACTGAATTGGCTGCCTGACTCCAGAGCTCAGTTGTTTACATCTGTAAGTTTCCGCACTCACCTTTAAGGTCACTTGTCCTTGCTCTTCTTGATAAAGGTGTTAACGAACAGCTAAATTGCTCTTGCTTGACACCTTCCCTCGCCGTCTTCCCTTTCTTTTTCTCGTCTATAGGCTTGGCGTCTCCGTTCTCTTCCCACCCCCCAATGGCTTTCTGGAACTTCATCCCCCGCTTCACTGTTTTAATGGCCCTTACTCATTTGCATACGATGATGACACAAGGGCAGGCTCACTCTTATCTGGCCTCTCCTGTCTTGCCTTTTGGCCAATCAGATCACTCTCTTCTATCAGCCTCAAAACAGTTACTCCAGCCCCAACTATCCTGCATGTATGACAGGGCACGCCTTTTGGTCAAGCAACTTTAACTTGGAAATGGGCCAAAAACTTGAATGGCTTACACCATCAATTTCAAGGTTATTATGGAAACAGAGTGGTTCTGTTGTGGCATTGCTCCAAAGAACCACTTTTGGCACCTTTATTTCTAATTAGAATCAGAAAACTATATTGATCCCATAAGAAATTGCTTATATTATGACTGCACGGAAACAGAGACAAGAACAATATGAAATGTAATGTCTAAATAAATCAAGTAAAAACTGTAGAACTCAGTATGAAATGCACAATAATATATACACAATAATATATACACAATGCTTGGTATAAATACTATAGATAAAAAACTTAAAGTAAATTACTAATAACATGACAAAATAAAAAATATAATAAAATGGTGGTTAGGAGTGCATCACTGCACATAATAGAGATCAGTAGTATACATGTAATATTGACATAAGTGGTGTTATTTCACATTGGAAGACTATTGCACAGATATTGCACGTAATTAAATTATTTATCAGCCGATAAGGAAAAATGCATGATATTGCATATAGTAAGACTACTAATATAAAATGCATGCAATAATAATTAACACCCAGTAAAAAAATTGTACAACTGTGTAGCAAAGAGATGTAAAAAGAGTTTAATGCTGAGCCCAGATCAGCATGTCATTACTGACCTATGAGTGAAGTTCAAGTAAAAATATTCACTCATTATTTACTAGGTTATGTCAGACAATTCTTCTTTCTTTCAAACAATACTTCTCCTTGAACTGTACCTATCAGGTGAAACCCTGAAACTGTTATTAAAATGCATGGATCTTGCATACTGTTCCAATAATTATGCACATGCAAAATGTATGTAGACGTTACTCTGATGCTGCTTTTATAACAAATCTGTGATCGATTTCAGGTTCTTCTCATCTTAGGGTGAACTAGAAGCATCTAGATCATACACCCCACATCTTCGAGTACCTTATGGGCTGGCATAGGTTTGACCCCAGTTGATTGTCTTAGCTTTGGGTGGGGTAAGTCAGGGTGTTGTGAACGGCCAGACAGGAGAGTCAGATAAGAGGCTTGGAGCTCTATCAGCTGCACCAGCACGCAACCCACGTTCCATGTTACTCTTTATCTGCTCCTTCTTATAGGTGGAAGTTTCCACTAAGTGCACTTAAGAGGAGATTCATGTGGCCAACCAGACGTGAAGACAACTGGACAAGGCCTCGTAGAAAGTGCCTTTGATGAAAGAAGGACATGATCTTAGTGTACTTAGTGCTGATCCTTATAGCTACTAACCTGCTGCTCCTGCTAATCTGATACTGTTGTAGCTGGGAACACAACATGCTAGTGAGCTTGGTTAGAAGAACCAGCAACATTTTCTATTTCTGAATGTGATCATGAGGGATGAATTTACAGCAGATAAATGAGCAACTGAGTGCTATGTACTGGTTTCCCTGAACCAAACCTTGGAAATGGGATATAGGTGGAGAATGGCTATTGATAATGATATAATTTGTTCCAAAACTATGTTAAATTTGAACCTGAAAATCTGAAGGTCCCACAAATAATCTACTCCTCACCATGGGTTTGTATGTATTTGAGAATTAAGAGTATTTGACATAATAGTACTGATTTGGGGTTTTTTCTTATTTAGCTATGCTAATTTCACATCTCAGCTACTTCTGCTGTTATTGTTGGTCACCATATTGTCCCACTCACCAAAGACCTGAACTTCCCTTTGAACGAATGCGCGATGGCACTTTTTATTGCTTGAGAATAAACTATGAGGTGTGTGGTGTGGTGGATCAATGTCTTTGACATGGCTAAGTAAGCCAAAGACACCAAGGTGGAGGAAAACACTCTTGTATTTAGAGTGTCATTACCCACACTTCCTACCATTGACAATCATTTCTTATAGGCCTTCTGTCTAGGCTTGGTCAATAAAGGGGCTTTGGTGGAAATTGCCTTTTGCTGCTGATCCTAGATCAGTTCTGAGGCTGGGCCTACAGTCCCCAAGGTTAGAATCTGGCTGACCTTAGAACAGCACAAAAGGCTAAATATCCTTCCCAAAGCCAGTAAAGGAGCATGTACAGCACCCAGCTTCCTGCAGTAATGAGGGGACAAACTGCTGGGGTGATTAGCACCTCAGAGAGCATTTGGAGTGACCCTAAACCTCTGAAGTGAGGTACCCCCACCTTCTCAAAAACAAGAAAGTGTAATTCCCAGACACCTCCTGATGCGGGACGAAGCCCAAACCATGAGGCGAGAAGACAGATCAAAGAAGAAGTTTGGGATTGGTGTTCTGGCAGACAGACACACACCTCTTCATGTGAGAAGATAGGGTATGGTCCTGGGAGATGCTCTGTCACATCCCATCTCCACGACCGATCACAGGACTCAGAATCCAGAGCATTCAGTCACTCCAGCATCGAGGCCATGTATGTCCATGAGGAAAGGCCAGTGTTGGACTACCCTTATCCACTCAATCCTCTAACCAACAGCTATGGCTATTATCCACACGGTAAGCTGTGTTTTTCAGATTTTTCATTTAATTGCTTTAAACAGCACACGTAGGGCTGGTTTCCCAGACAGAGACTCAGGCCAACTGTGTCCTAGATTTTGAATTTTCAATTGAAAGTTTAAATCCCAATATGTATGGGAGGTTATGTAGTTCTGAGATTGAGGAATTGAAGTAAGCACTCATTTACAGGCCAATGCAGTTTTAGAATTAATATTATTCTTTCAAATTATGTATACTAATATCAATAACACCCTTAGCCAAAAAGCTTATATTACTTAAAACAGTTTGAGAATTACTGATTAAAAATGTTTTTATTTTCTTCAGTGGTCCTCAAACTAGTCCACGGGGACCCCATTAGGTTCACATTTTTCCTTTATCCCTATTTAACATTTGAGGACTGGTTTGAGAACTGATTGAAACTTGTTCTATATAAGGGTTTTACTGTTTTAAGTCATAGAAGCTTTTGGCTAAGGGTGTCGATGACATTGGTTATCAGTCAGGAAGAAAAAACATTTGAGCACTGAGTTCTATATAGACCCATGAATGTTTGAGAATCCTCTTAAAGGGTGTATCTGGGGAATTTTGAGAATTTTGAACTTCATGTTAGAGTTTGATGATGTTTGCCGCAGAAGAATGGAGCCTCTAGACAAGGAGCAAATTTTAAAAATGACTCATGAAACAGCTGACATGCTTTGAAAATGTTACTGTTTGCTGAACAGACTCGGTTTGCCGGACTCAGTCTTGGGACAGTTCCATGATTAGCCGGGGCGAGGCAGAGTTGACCTCACTGCCTGTGCATGTGGCGCTCGAGGGACGTGAGTTATGGGACAAATTCAGTAACATCGGAACCGAGATGCTGATCACCAAAACGGGCAGGTAAAGCAGAAGTAGAATCCAGTCTGTATGTACACTATACATTCAAAAGTCACTCAAAACACTTTTTTCAATAATTAATTAAAGTAATGTTCTTGACGATAAACGTATACAGTGGTTCTTAAAAGTTTGTGAACACTGTAGAATTGTCTAGATTTCAGAATCAGAAAAATCCAAATCAGAAATCTGAATTGATACCAGAAGAAAGTTCCTTATGTTATGACTTCAGTCACACAGAGACACAATCTAAAATATTTATAACAATATAAAATATAAAGTGTAAAATAAAAATCAAATAAAAACAAACATAAAAAATGCATAAATATGACCTCAAACAAAAATAGATATAATGAACCCATTTTTCTTCAGAATTCACAGGTATAATACAGAATTCATTCAAAGTTGTCCTGGCAGGATGTAAAAAAAACATCATTATACTACCACCAAAAAAATCTGTTCTGGTCTCATTTATCTGCAAAACATTTTCCAATAGTCTTCTGGCTGGACTATGGGATCTTTAGCAAACTGTAGATGGGCAGCAATATTCTTTTTGGAGACCAGAGTCTTTCTTTTTATAAGTCATGAACATTAACATGAGCCAGTGTGAGAGAGGCCTATACTCGCATAGAAAGTTCCTTGGGTTCCTTTGTGACCTTGCAGACTATTACACGCCTGTTCTTGGAGTGATCTTTGTCAACCACTCCTGGGGAGGGTAACAGTTTAGATTTTTGTAGATTTGTACACAGTCTGTTTGACTGTGGAGTCCAGACTTCTTAGAGATGGTTTTTCAGATCTATTCCTGATTTAAATTAAATTTAAATAATTTAAATTAAAGTGCCCACTCACCCATGAGTGTCATCCCAGTGTGTGAAAATGCCTGGCTCTAATGTCACCCTTATAGTTTTGCCACTCACAGATATGTAATACTGGATCATTTCCCACAATAAATAAATGTCCAGCTATAATATTGTTTGTCTCAGTTGATTATTTGGCCTCAGTCTATGTACTGTTAGGACTTTTTTTGAATTCAGAAACTTACAAGTACCACTGTATAATGATTCTTATATGATGCTTATAGCCTAAACCAACTCCTGTGCTCTGAAAGGAGCATTGTATTTCACAATTTTCCTTGCAGTAATGTAGTTAATGGCCTTTATAGAAAACTGAAAAGTGTGTAAAGTGAAGTCTTTAAAATATCTACTCTTTTTTTAGTGAAGACAATTACACAAGTCAACAAAAAAATTATTTTGTAATCATCATACACAACAACACACTTTTCTAAACCAGTTTTTCATGCTGATATCAGGTCTGCTTTCAGTTTTTTCAGTCATATTAACTTTTTGAATTATGAGTAATATTAGATTTGCAATAGACTTGCATGCTGACTTGTTTTAATTAAACCACAGGCACCAATCAAGTAACAGTTTCAATATTTTCAGTGTGAAGTCAGATAGGCGCACACTTTGGCATAGATATAATGATCAGTGTCAGTCAGCTACCACTGTTTCTTCAAAAACACTTAGCATATGATTATTATATGCTAATTATACCAACTATCATGCAATAAACTCATAGTATCTTTTTTTAATTATTTTAGAGTTCTAAAATAGTGCAGACATTTTTGAAGAATAGTTAAAAGCCATTTATAAAAGCTAGTTCTTGTTTTGTTTAGGCTTTTTAATTATAACATTTGACCACCTGCCATTTCGAGCTGAAAATGGACTTTTTCTTTTGAATAAAAAGTGTAAATAAAGACAGTTTGTCATGCAGGCTCTCACATCGCCTAATGGATGCAATAAGCCCATCTGCTAAGCACTTAGTGCTTTTTAGGCTCGGTGTTGAATGGCATCTAGTTCAGGCATCTGTGTGGTACTAATGTTGTAAGTAGGTTCTTCTCGTGTATTCGTTTCAGGCGCATGTTTCCCAGCTGCAAAGTCACAGTGACGGGGCTAAATCCGAAAGTCAAGTACGTGGTGATGATGGACATGGTGCCTTTTGATAATAACAAGTACAAGGTACCCCTCCCTCCCCCTCAGAATGCACAGACACTCACATGTTACCATGAGCACGATCTTCTCTTGTCTACATTTCTCCTCGTCAATTCGCAGAACAAACATTGGGCAAAGAAGTATACACTATGTGGACAAAAGTATTGGGGAGCCTGGCCATTACACCAACAGGGACTTTAATGACATTGCAAGGGGCATGAAAAGGTTCTTCCCCAAACTGTGTCCACAAAGATGGAAGCATGGTGTTGTCCAAAATGTCTTGGTCTGCTGAAGCATTAAGATTGACCTTCACTGGAAGTAAGGGGCCTAGCCCAAACAGGTGTCCCAATACTTTCGTCCATATAGTTCACATTTGAAGTTATTAGTAGTGTATATTGCCTATACCAAGGCTGAATAAATGAAAGAAGGAGGAGAAACCACATCAAAGTCAAAGCGAACTTTGTCATCCCAGCTATATACAATAAGATGAGACAGCATGGCTCCAGATCTTACAGGATACAAAGGACACCGAGTAAATGTGTGTAAATAAACTGTAAATATAAACAACATGCTTTCTTTACTGACCACTTGTAACCTGCATTGCTGCAGTGGAACAGGGACCATTGGGAGCTGAACGGGTTGTCTGAACCTCACCTGCCCAACCGCTTTTTCATCCACCCGGACTCCCCTGCTGTGGGCGAGAGGTGGATGCAGTACCCCATCTCCTTCCACAAGCTCAAGCTCACCAACAACACGCTCAACTCCAACAGCCTGGTGAGCGCACTCTCATGGTCAGGAATAATTCAGCAAAACAAAATAAATCACATGTACAGATTGACCTCTTATCAATCAGCCATGAAGACTGAAGTTTGCTTCTTTACTCCACTTTATTAATATCAGTCACACTTTTCCATCTGTAGTGAGGAAGAAGCTAATGTGCAGGCTACACACTAATGCAGGGCAGTTTTTTAGCTATTCACCTACAACAATGTAGCCTGTTTCCTGTTGGTTAGGAAGTTGCACCTGTGATCAGAAGGTTGTATCCAACCTTTAAATCCACTGTCAATGCCACCACTAAGGTACCTTGAGCAAGGTACCTTCCCCACACACTGCTTGCCAGGCGCTGTGTTCCTGGCTGCCCACTGCTTTACTTGGTGAATGGGTTAAATGCAGAGAAAGAATTTCACACTGAGTGTGTTCACACGTGACTATAAGAGGACAGTTTACTGCATCATGTTGATAAGTAATCTCACATAGAATTGTTTATACAGATTTGACTCTGAATAACATACAATTGTCTATAAAAATGAACTAAAGTGTTTCAAAACTGAAAACAGCAGTTTATAACAATAGCATCAGAAACCACATAAGCAAGTCTACTAGAGAATACTTAACATGGTTTGAGGACTGTCTTGGATGATTGACTATATGTGAGCTAAATAGATTTATTTTTGCCAAACTCTCGCTTTAAATCACCTCTGTCCGTGTCTTTTGGAAAGTACATGTACTTTATGTATACTGTATGTATACATTATAAAAATGAAGTAGCTTCACAAAGGGCATTAGTTATAGTTACATTGAGAGATGATTCAAAGCGTGTGTTGTTCTTAATTTCTTCTCCCTTTCTTGAATAACAGGTTGTCCTCCAATCCATGCACAAATATCAACCCCGTCTACACATAGTCCAGGCTCCAGATCCGTGTAGAGCCCAGCCTGGAGCATACCTGCGATTTACCTTCCCTGAAGCTGCCTTCATAGCTGTTACTGCCTATCAGAACCATGAGGTGAGTGTGGGCATTTAAACGTAAATTCCATGGATTTTGATGTGACAAAATCTTTAAATGTATATTTTTTAAATGTTTAGTTTGGTAATAGGCTGTGATGGGCTGGCGCCCCACCCAGGGTAAGTCCCTGCATTGCGCCCTTTGGCCCTGGGATAGGCTCCGGGGACCCTAATAAGGATTAAGCAGTTACAGGGAATTAATTAAATGGATGAATGAATGTTGGTAATAGGAAAATTGAATAAGTTTTCTTTGGGTTCTGTTTCACCTTGTAACATCTCTGCCATAAATATATTGAAAAAAAAAACATATTAGCCCAAAATTTTACCTCAGATCTATTGTAAAACAGTGTTTCAGGTATCACAAATTCTATTTGTAACCATTTTATGTAGTCATTTTCTGTGAGGAAGCTCTTAGGGACATTAAACCATTCACAAGTCTGGTTCCATGAGCAGGACTCCCTGATTTAGGATATGGCGAACATGCATATGTATTTTTATGCGGGTCACTGGTCTTATATAAAAAGTAATACTGTGCTTTAAAGAGAAATTCTCTTTAACAGAGCGCCATCTACTGGTTAATATGTAACAGGACATAATCAGTTGACAGATTGCAATTGCACACAGAAAATATCAAGCATGCTTTAAGCAAAGAGGTTATAATTTGCTTGTTTTGCTTGGACATCACTTGTAATAACTTTGTAATAAGTTCAGGGGCATATTTTTTATTTTGTCACTGATGGGGACACAAAAGCGTTAAATTTACTCAAGGCATACATTTTTCATACATTAATATCAAAGTACATAGTATATATTGAGGCACCTACAGGATGGAACTGTCGACCCGTAACCAATAGCGGAAGTACCATGATCACAGAATGAAATACTTAATTTTTATTTGTCACCTGACTGTAACCTTGAAGTTCGCATTTTACGGTCAGGCCCTATTACCTTGTCAAATTAATGATTCTATCTAAATCTAAAAATACTGTTAATTTTGTCCAAATACATACAAGGACGGGTTACCACAGTACTACACTATCGGTACTACACGGGGAATCACGGGGTATAGCGTCCAACACTAGTCCCTTAATGAATCAATACCAAACGCGATGTGTTTCATATTTTAGAGCCCAGAATTTTTAGTATAAAGACTTCCTCTTTCTTACTGGCATCCACACAACTATTGTACCGAGCTCTGGGGGTTCTTAAAGCCAGATACAGCTTCACCTGTTGGCAAGAAACGGCACAGCCATGCTACAAGGATACTGAGTTGGGAAGGAGGTACTTGCAGTAGAATCAGAATTGTTAATTGTTTCAAACACAGGCAGAAAACAGAAGTTTTATCTGATTTTTTGTTTAACATCATCGCTAAGGACAATTCAGTAGTCATTAGATATTTGTGGGGACGTGTCCCTACATTCCATATACAGTTCTACAGCCTTGAGTAAGTTAGTAGCTAAACCTGTCAGATCTATCAGAGCCCCCTGTGAGACTGATTAAAACAGAGAGAAAAGACTTTTTTAGGTCGGCTCACAGCCAGTGCAAGCAGACATAAGATAAGTATCCTTTAGACTTTGTTTTGATGGCTCACATAAATCAGGACGTTCATTAGTGAGAAGGCGATGACAGATATGTTCGCTGAAGGGGCCTTCTTTTTTTCTGCACCAGATCACCAAGCTGAAGATTGACAACAACCCCTTCGCCAAGGGCTTTCGTGACAACGGATTAAACAGGAAAAGGTGACAGACGGATAAGATTATTTATTAGCAGATGGTTTAAACTGGGAAAGGACACAACTTTAAATTTTTTTTATATCATTAGATTCAGAAACAAAGACATCCTGGATAAACAAGGATTGGTTTCAGAACAGCAACAGAACTCGCAAAGCCATCAAGGTAACATTTTTATATGTTTATATTCACATTTCTTCTCCTTTTGGAAAAGGTATAGCAAACTTGGACCATTTAGTGAGTGCCAAAATTGACCCTGGACTTTATTGAGCTTTTTTTAATCTATAAGTGAGATTACAACCCAGTTTCTGACCACAGGGCCATCCTCAGCTGGTCAGTTTTGGGTGGTGGATCGGCATAAAGTGGCAAGAGCTGTACAAATTCCAGCAGCACTGCTGTACTTTATTCACCCCTCCATTGAAAAGCCCTAAAGATGTGAAGTGTACACACAAGAAAATACATGTGAATCATGTGTCATGTGACAATGTGAAAGGACACATCATCACATTTTCAGTTTTTTATACTAATCATAGTTTTTTGTAATTTTTTTGCTCATACACCACTGCACCCCCCAGTGGTGTAGCTGGTCGAGTTAGATCTGGTGGCTTAATAAGAAATCCAGGAGTTTGTGGATTTAAAAGGTGGGATCCTGGTGGTTAGGGAGTTGATCCTGCGATCAGAAAGTCAGGGGTTTGAATCCCGGAACAGCTAGTGGCGCCACTGAGGTACGTTCGGGCAAGGTACCGTCCCCAGACACTGCTCCCTGGGCGCCCTCCGTTGGTATCAGCCCGCTACTTCACTTGGTGAATGGATTAAATGCAGAGAATTTCAAACTGTTCACGGTGTCCTGTGCTGTCGTGTGTTCATGCGTGACCATAAGAGGCCACTTTACTTTTCATGGGATCACATTTTTAGTAATCTTTTTTCACATTGTCACTGCTGTTTAAGTCAATACCCCAAATAATACCTGGTTAACATCAGTTTCTGTGGTCAGAAACTGAGCAGTAATAAATTAGAAGGAGTTGATAAATTCTGCAGCCCCAGGTGTGCTACAGTTTGGCCAGTGAATGGGGGGGATTAAGTATTTCTCAACAGTGAGCAGTCAGTATAACTCTGGTGTTATGAAATGGCTGTCAGCAGGGGGCGCTAGCGAGTCAAGTTTTAAATTACTCCCCACTCCCTATGTGCTGCGCTACACAGTCAAAAATGCACTAAATGTCCAAGAGGTCGATGGCTGAAAATCAAACGTATCTCTTGGGAATTTGATGTAATATTTAGATACTGTAATCATTATTTTATGACCTACATAATAATAATAATAATAATAATAATAATATAATATATGTAGTGCTTGTTTCATGTGAGACTGATTTATTGAACAGGCATAAGTCATTTTTTCTGCAGCCTAATTTCATTTTCATGCGTTAGTAGCAGGGTTGCTGGACTCCGATGAGGAAGCAGATGAAACGGTCTCTAGCTCAGTGGAATCCAGCAGTGTGACACACCCAGCGAAAACGAAAGGTCCATCCACAGCCACCCCCAACCCTTTTATATCAGCGTTTATGAATGGATGTCCTGGACAGGAACTCTGGAGCCCCACATCCCATCAATCCCAGCACACACTCACTGCTAACAGCAGAGAGTCCAGCAGGTGAGGAGGCCCAGCACTCATAGTGCTCATTATTTTAAGCAATAATTTTAGGAAAATTACCTTTAATCCAAATAATTATTTTTCTTATAGATACATTCAAAGTACAACCCAAATGTGAGCTGAGGCGTATCTGGTGTCTGACATTCGCACTGGTCCGAATGTAGCTAACAAATACAGCCAATTCCCAAACAATGAAATTTATAGTTGTCAGAAAGACAAGAGGTCCTCAGCAGTAGCTGAATTTAGGTGAAACCTCTGAAAAATACGTCTAAGCCATGGTTTGGTGCAAGTGTAATTTGTGAAATAACCTGTGCTAGGATCTTTTGTGGGTTTAAAGCTTAAACACAACTTAAAAGTTCTAAAGGTGAAGAGATCTGTAGATCCAAAACTAGAAGACACATTAGCGTTACAGTAACATATTTGAAATAGGACCAACAACAATAATAAAAATAACAAAACAACAACAATAATAATAATAATTTTTTTAATCAGGTTGTTCTTTTTTACTGCACAACACACTCTTCAGTAAGGGTGGCCTTTTTTTTTACAGAGGGGCAGGACTTTTCCATTAAACGGATTGTGTTGAGTGTTATGAGTTTTTCTGTTCAATAGAGCTTTTCCATTTGTTCTTCCACAAAGTTTTAGTTTCCTCCTTTAAAATTACTGGCTCAAGGCTTATTGACACATGCAGAGCTGGGGAAAGCTAGAGACGCTTCCGTAAGGAATTTCTTGGCTGGTGGTGATAAGTTTCATGTACATACATGTTGATGCAGATACAGACACTTAAAAAAAGAAAATTTTAAATTCACCTGGATCAGTTTGACTGGTTGAGGATTTCAAAGGCAGTTAAACAGTTAAAACAGCAGCATTTTAGCGCAGTAGCCCGGCATGGCCTAAACATGGTCTTGTGTTATGTTGGTTTAGATGATCAAACCTAAGGGTTGGTCCCATGTTTCGTTTAAAACAAAGTAGCTATTGAATTCATATACTTATGTATTTTATAAGCTGGTACATTACATTCAATGTTCAAAAAAGTCAACACGGTTATTACATTGTCTGTTCACTCTTGTCCAGGCCTGACGCAGCCAGACTCTCCAGTCTCCAGTACATGTGTGCCTCTTTACCAGTAGCCCACACAACCCAGTCCCAGTCCCAGTCGTCCATCAGAGAGCTGAATTTGCCCCGGCTTCCAGTCCAGAGTGGCCGTACACCAGTGATGCCCCAGCAGCAGCAGTACCGCGTCCAAAGCCCAGCTGCCCACCAGGCCTATCCCTTCCATGCTAAACTTCACCAGCCACAGTCCCAGACTCAGCCCATGTCTCAGCATCGGCCTGATCTTGACCAGTCCCTCCATCTACCCCCCAAGCTGAGCCGGGGGAATCTTCCCGAAAGCGCCCTCCGGAGTCTGGAAATGGGTTCCGTCTTAGACCACCTCAGCCCAAGTCCACTTGTTGACATCCTGAACCGGATCCACACACATGCCGTGCCGTCTGGAAGTCCGGGCAAGGTTGTGCGAGCTCAACATCAAAATGACCAGCTGCCCTTAGGGCTGGAGCGAGACACCAGGCCTTCGTTTTTCCCAGCTGTCCAGGACTGTCTTACAACGCTGTGTGCTGACCAGTGTGCTGGGTCAGAATGGCCTGGTTTCCGTGGCGACTCCATCGAGAGACAGTTCCGCTGACCCCTAGGTCCACTGGATTTTTTTTCTTCTTTTTTTTACATAGTTGTTAATAATTGCAAAGCTTCAGGCGGTGAACACAGTATGGATGTAATTTTTGTTTCACTAACTGGGAAAATTGAAAAATTTATATTTGTGTGTTATTTCATATTTTTTTGTCCATATTTTTGTTCTTATGTCACTTTTCTTTGGTTGTATATGAATCAGCTTGAATTTTCATGTGAACGTCCAGCCAACTCCTGCAGAAGCTGAGTCAGAAACTTCAGGTCAAAATCTTAATCCATGACCATGAAACATGGCCCACAGTGCAAAAAATCCTTCTCTTTCTGTCTCTGTCTGTTAGTTTTTCTACTAAATTAAACACTACAGTATTGTGGTCATATTGGCCTTCCTGAGGGCTACATAAAACTTTGGTTAGTGGAGTTGTCTACTTTAAATGTAGGGAAGTATGTGTGAATTTCCTGATGGCAACAACCTTTTTGATGCTGATACCTGAGCAAACATATATTTTCAGACTAATCTGAATGAATATTTATAGAGAGCTTCAGTGATATCAATGTGATTATCATTAATCCCTATTTAAGCCGGTTGAATTGCTACATTTTTGCCTTAAATAATGCAGCTCTGGCAGTGTGTCAACAGTGACAAAGTTGACGCCAGTAATAGAAGGGTGGAAAAAAGCATGAATAGTATTTGGCCTTTTGTCACATTTCACTCTCCTTAACATGAAAAAAGCCGAAAGCTATTCAGAGTAAAGCCTGGCAGATATATTGGTTTAGCAATAGTATTAACCAATATTCGATCCGCATTTTTATTGCTGTGAACTTTTAGCTGACAAAGTGCAGATGATTTGCAACTTTTTGAACAAAATGAGCAAAAAACAAAACCTAAAATCTAAAATCTGAGGAGTTCAGGCCCACATTTTTTGAGGATCGGATCTGAGGAAAAAATTGTGAATTGAGCCTTAAAGCTTATAATGCATACATACGACCAAATACTATTCTATAAAAACCCTAATTGGAAATCAGGAAAAATGGACACCACCTTCCATTAAACATATTTATTATGTGTTCAAACATACATTTCCACAGCAGGTGTTGTATATATTCAGTACGCATACTCATCATTGTATGGGAGAGGTATAGGTATACAGCAAGTAACTAAAGGCATCTTATGTTTGGTCTTCATTTGCATTCTGGCATCTGCATGAACTTTGTAAACCAGACAACACACCTGAATCTGAACTGGAACGATGCTCCAAAAAACAACTAGAAGGTACTGATAAGGCAGTCAAAAGGATGAATTTGTCCATTTCACAAAATGTTGCACAGTCTTGTTCGGTATTTCTACAGCATCTAAGTAAGAAATGGCAGAGGACGTCTAATGGCAATTAAGCTCAGCATATATTCCTAAGGATATGTTAGTACACAAGGGTTAATAATATGCTAGTATTACTCTGAAGTAAAGGTAACACATGCTATTATTTGCTCAAAATGCATAAATTGTTTCAGGAGAGGACAAAAAATTCCATCTTGGTATAATAATTTCATATTATTCTAAGTCTATGCGGAAACAAAAGTTTATACGGAAACAAACTGATGAAATCAAATTATGAGCGTTCTGTAACCAGTTCTAATTGTGTTCTCTTCCTAGACCGTCAATCCAGCCTAACTCTTAGAAGTTGAGTTTTGCTGTACTATTAAAATGTAATTATATATTCAATTATATAGTGTGCCACACAGTAATTAATTACAATTACATTAGATTCAAAGAAGGTCCTGGCTTCGATTCTTGGCCGGGCTTTCTTTCTGTGTGGAGTTTGCATGAGTTTCCACCGGGTACCTCGGTTTCCTCCCACAGTCCAAAGACATACAAGTATAACCTAGATACGAAATTGTCCCTAGGTGTGAGTGTGTGTCTGCCCTGTGTTAGATTGGTGACCCTTCCAGGGAATTTCTCCACCTTTCACCCTATGAGCATTGGTATCCCTGTGACCCTGCTTATGGACAACTGGCTCAGATAACGGAGGGATGGATATTTGATTCACACTGTAACAAAGAGTTGAGTTTGTAATCACATTGTCTTTATATTTCTTAACATGTTTCTGCTGTCAATGGTGATAGCTGCCACTTCTAAGAGATAAGCTATGCTAAGATAAGAACTAAACTAAACTGAAAGCCAAATCACCAAGACCACCAAATGCAAAAAGGTCCCTGGAGTGTTCCAAATATCATAGTAAAATTTTGACAAAAGTCTGATTACTTACATTTCTAAAGTCATTTAGTGAGCCAAGGTCAGTATATTTGATGTTCACACATCATACTACATCATACTACTGGAGCAAGACATAAAAAAAACCACCAAACATGGTTAGTTACAAAAATGATATTTTTTCATCCTGAACATATATATGCAACTGTATAACAAGTTGATTATCAATTTACGTACAGGCCTTAGAACTAGAGGTAAAGGTCACGTTCGGTCTCCACTCAATTCTTCCAAAACGTTTCTATAAGCATTACAAGTCAAATACAAACTCTATATATCGATTGTGTAAGGTAACACAAACCTGTTGGTGTATCATAGTTAAAATTCCTTTGGCTATATGGCATTTCCTATTAGCTAGTAGAGACATTTGGTGACATCAAATGTGTTTCTAAAAACGAACAACTAAAGGAACTATGACGTTTGTCTGCACAAACAACAGTGGCATGAAGAAATGCTAAAAATGTAATTGTATATAAACACAAACAGCTTCAAAGTGGACTTCACAAAGATTTCACATCTAGAATGTGAGGAACATCTGCAGAAGCGTGGATGCATACAAAATCCAGTGATGGACAGGCTGAAGAAAAGACGCAAAGACGTATACTACACTTCAACGTGTACATTCATTTACAGAATCTTCACAAAAAAAAAAGAACGCAGCACTGAAATTTCAGAGTCTTTCTAATTCTACACAAGACCACTCATTAAGACAGACCCTTATGCATATGTTACTGCTACAGTTCTGACATGCATTCCGGCTATGCTTTGCGTACTGACCGTAGTTTAGGCAGACTGCAGTTTTTACTACTAACAATAATGATGATTTGATTCCCTTTCTGTCCCCCACACATGTAAACTGAAAAGGCTACTTCCTTCTTTGCATACCATCAATAACAACTTTTTACAACCGCAGTTATGGCAAGAAATGGGCCCAGAGAAACGATTTCTCAATCTAGTGCTCCGTCCAAATCAGCATATAGTTTAAGAGATGAATGTTGAACCTAGACACGCCTTCACCCAAATGTTCTCTGTCCTGAACCCAGACAACTTTGAGAAAAAAAATGGTTTGTAATAATATGAAACAGACAGCACAAACAATAGAGTTTAGCTGTTTAAAAAAATAGTGAAAATTATTAGATATAGTGTTTGAGGATAAACTAAGTTAGAATTAAAATTTTAAACACAATGGGCACATGCAGGTAGTCTGGTCCTATGACTGTAAGGCACCAGAGGTCTGGTAAAATAAAATCTCTTTTAACAGAGAGAGTTTCTGTTTTCAAGTGTTTCTTATTCAAAGGCATTTAAGAGTGCACTGAAACCGATGTGTTGCAAAGGCCAAGGATGATGGCTCTTCATGCTTGAGCACTGGTCATTTTCTGCAACAATGGGATCTGCAACATGAAAAATAGATTAGTAATATCCAAATTTACATGAACAAAAACTAATAAGCTCAGAGCTTTGGGCATACATAGCTTTATCTATTTTTGTGTGACTACTAAGAAAATTAGCAAATTTTTAATTCTTGTCTAATGGCCACATCCATTCTATGAAACTAATGTCACTGAACTTAGAAAAATTCACTAGCATCTTGGCCCAGAATGAAATATACTGAACCCAATGATCCCCCCAGTCAGTGTGTGTCACCTTTGTTAGGTCCACTCCTGTGAGGGCATTAACAGAGACGGGCAATTCGGCCAACAGGCGATTCACTTCTCCGGTCACGCGGCTGCCCTCGCCACTAAGAATGACAATCTCATTGGTTCGGGCCAAGGGTGCTGCCACCTTCCCAGCAATCTGTGAATGTATGTGAATTTATTTAATCCTCTTTCAAATGACAGAACATTATATACAGTCAGCTGCATGACAATCATCACACAAATGCCTTCAACCATATATTGATGCAAGTATCTATAAAAATGTTTAAAATGTGTGTTGGATAGCCAAAAATATATCCAGATAACTGGTGTCCAGCACAGTTTGGCAACTTCCCTGCTCAAACACACCTGGTTCAGCTCATCTTGACTTTGTGTGTTTGAGCAAATTACCAAACCATGGGGGACACCAGCCCTCCAGGACCAGACTTAGGCTCCTCTGCACCATGAGAAACTTGTTAGCTGTACATTTACTAAAATGATTTTAATGGCAGTTACAGCATTTCTCATAGTTACTCCTCAAACAGCCATCCATCCATCCAGTCAGATGTTCCAACACACCTTGGGCAGTGCCTCCAGGACCAAGGCAGTTTTAGCTGCTTCTCCATACTGCTGATAAGCTTCAGCCTTCATCTTCATCTTTTCTGCCTCAGCCTTGCCCACTGCTTCAATGGAGGCGGCTTCAGCCTCACCTACACGCTTGATCTTTTCTGCCTCCGCCTGCGCCGTCAGCACCTTCTTCACTCTGGATTGGAGGAAAAAATGTGAAAATTATGAGCTAGTTATTTTTTCTATAATGTAATGCCTGCATCTTATACCTTTACTGTTCCTTCTATTTGAACTCTCTCTACGTACTTCTGTCCTTCTGCCAGCTGCTGCATCTTGTAGGCCTCAGCCTCGGCCGGTCGCTTCACTGTGGCAATCAGCTCTTTATCAGTACGATCGATCTCCTTCTCCTCTATGGTGATCTGTTTCTTTCTCTGCACCACCTCAATTTCAATCTCCTCCAGACGGATCTTCTGCTGTTCCTTAGCTGCCTGCAGCTCATATGCCAGCTGAGCCTCAGCTTTCTGAGAGAGAGAGAGAGAGAGAGTGTGTGAGAGAGAGAGAGAGAGAGAGAGAGAGAGAGAGAGAGAGAGAGAGAGAGAGAGAGAGAGAGAGAGAGAG
>JBBPCY010000082.1:9686593-9713668 GCA_037974405.1 Brachyalestes nurse
ATGAGGAAAAGTATAAAAACACTGCTGTGATCAACACTCTCCTCTCACAATGAGACCAGTTGGATGGTAAAACACTACTAGAAGTACATCAAATGTAATTACTGCCATTTTGTTTAAGAGAACAAGAGATTTGTTTTCTTTGAATTATTCTGTAGTTCTGGAAACACTGCATCATTTCTCTTATTTCCTTTAAAATGGCACTTTAAAGAACAACATTTTTATTAGGAAATGAGGAGAAATATTGTCAGCAGTTCTTAAAAACTTAGGCAAAGCTGTTCACTTCAGTACTTGCACCTGTAACAGACAAAACCTGAAAGGTTAAAAATGTTTGACGTTTACAGGGATAAAAAAAAAAATACACAGAACAAGTGCTACAATGTACATGATTCAGAATTTCTTAGAGACTTTCTTTTCAAGTCATGACCCATTAAAGCCTGCCATGTGTGTGAGGCAGCATCACCAAGAGAACATGCAAACCATGAGGAGAACATACCACCACAAGGAGAACATGCAAACTCCACACACACAAGGCCAGGACCTGGATTTGAACCCCCAACACGGGAGGTGTGCTGCAACAGCGCTACCCACAATACAGAATTCTTTTTTTTAAAGGGGAATACTCCATGTTTTACATTCTCAATACATCTAATAACAGTGATCTGCTTTCGATTATTGGGGCTTGAAGAATGATGGGAGGTAAGTGCAGATGTCTGCTATCATCCAGAAGGGCAGAGCTGATTGATTACCATTTAAACCTTTCAGCAATTTCCTACGGGATCAATAAAGTATTCTGATTCTGATTGTAATAAAAGAGCAAAGTGGAACTGCTACTGTGTCACGCAGTTTTATCAATGGTTGAATGTCTGCCAGTTGCATCCTAATGTTTGTACCTCATCCAAGACGCACAGCTCGTGCGTTTGACTGGGACAGGCCTACAGTCTCTTTAGCTAATTCCATACTTATATTTTTTGTTGTACAGTACAAAAGTGTATCAGGGGAGACGCTAGCTTAGTGAAATAGCCAGCATCTCTCTGACTCCCTCCATCCTCAATCCTTTCTGTTAGTCAGTGTTCTGTTTCTGAGTTCCCCGAAAGTCTGAAGATACTGTAGGCGGGTCCTCCAGAGGTCATTTACAACAAATAAACAAAAGTTATTCATGGGCAATTCTGTACTCAGGTTTGAAATAACCATAAAATAGTTGATTAAAAAAATCTACATTTAAAAATATAATCAGAACTAATAAAATGAAGCCATGGGATTGACATGCCAAGCTATTCTTCATTTATCTGACCTAGTTTCGATCTCAGATGTGTCTTATATTTTCTTCCTGGTGAGGTAACACAACTGAAAGAACATTTCAACAACAATTTCTTACATTCGCTGCTTTAGAAGTTGTGCGTAGATGGATTATCAATATGCACTGGGTTACCGTAGGCCCACATTGTTTATGAAATTTAAAAAATAAATACTTTGTCTTAGTATCATGTGTCGATCAGAGAAGCGATTAAAGATTTGGGTGGGCCACAGAAGATTTTAAAAATTGGCTGCGGCATTCCAAAGGATAGGAATGGCAGCATTAGAATTGAAGTAGGAAATGTTCCTAATGGAGAAGTGACAGTCAGGGAGTAGAATTAACTTTCCACCTGATCATTCGAGTCATTTCATTTCTATTGTTTATATTTCTTTAAGGGTTTGGAAAGCACAAGGCAATATGTAAGCGCCCTTCTTTGGTGGCAGCCCACTGCTTCACTTGGTGAATGGGTTAAATGCAGAGAAAGAATTTCACACTGTGTGCTGTGCTGTTGTGTGTTCAAGCGTGTCTATAAGGGACCACTTTACTTTAAATCTGTATAACACAGAATGAGAACCAGAAAACTTTACCGATCCCAGAGGAAAATGCTTAAATAGTCTACCTGCAGCTGATATTCCCACCATAGCTCTCTAGGGGTGAATACCATAAGGCAATTTGCTGGCAAACTGCAAACTTGTTCTGGTGCTGTTTTATTGATCAACCCAACCTCCATGAAGTCAAGCTGCCTCTCAAACTCTTACACATGACATGCCGACACACAGTTTGTGACTTTGCACGTGCAATTGTGCGTTCTTTCCTTAATTACTCACATTTTTTTTTACCATTTTTTCTATTTGAAACTCAGTGCACATTAATTTTGTTGTGTACAGTGTCCTTGAGTGTTTTGATGGGCGCTTTTCAAATAAAATGTATTATTAGGGGTCCAAGCATGTAGTGCTCGAACCCTATTGTAATTGTGCTGAATGTATTTATTTATTTATTTATTTATTTATTTAGCCTCAAAACGCGCTGGGGAGCAAAAACCGTACGGCGCACAGCCAGGTATGTGCGGTACTACAACCGCTACACAGCAAACAAGAGCCACGCCATTGCACCAATAGGTGGCGCTATAACAAGCGCTTCACAATTTTTTCGGGATGCATCGTTTCAGAAATTCCATAATTTCAGTTTATGCATGAAGTGATGTCACCAAAAGCCACAAGTTGTGGTGTATCAAAGTTGAACAATTAGCAGACTGACCATTTTATGCAAGTGTCACTCTTTTATCGTGAACAGATCATGCCAAAAATAGACATTTCAAACCATATTTGTGGCCTTTAATGGGTGTAACTTGTGATATCACACCACTGTCTTCTTAAAGCTAATAAATTGCTACTAGTTATAATTTGTAGTACCATCTCTACGGTCAATTTAGGCAAATACCAAAAAACATATGAAATATTGTCTCTGTGCTGCAATAACTCAGTGTTGCGGTTTGTAGGACTGGGACCCGCTCACTGCTATACTTAATAATAATAATAACAATAATAATAATAATAATAATAATAATATTACACATGCCTTCATTTGTGGTTCTGATTACACTCGAATAGGAGGTAAGCAGTCTAACCAGTGGTCTGGTGGTTAGGGAGTTGTAATGTAATTGGAAGGTTGTGGGTTTGAATCCCAGGACTGCCAGTAAGTGGCCCCACTGAGGTAACCTGGAGCAAGGTGCCGTCCACACACTGCGCGGCGGGTACTGTGTCGCTGGCTGCCCGCTGCTTCACTTGATGAAAAGGTTAAACGCAGAAAAATAATTTCAGGGATAGATACAAGCGGAGTATAACGTAGAGGCAACTACCAAAACTGACTGAACCCACTATGAGTCAACACCAGAGCGACAGCAAGGCATTCAGTGCCACGTGTATAAACAAGATCTTAATTCTTCAGGACAGCCAGCCACTCTCCAAGGTGCTGAAACCGCACCCTCAGGCTAGTTTCAGCACCCATATTAGGAACAGACATCTTGCCTGTGAGGTAGGTAAATCTGGAACCAGGCCCAGTTGGCTCCTGATTAGCCAGCTGAGCTGCCACCACTTAAGCAGTAGTACTACTGGCCATTCCGGTGGCTTCACTTTGCTGTACACTAAATACACTTTGTACTAAATTGCACCTTTAATTATAGTTTATGTATATACATTTATATACACTATTGTATCATGATACAACTGTTTTCAGGGTTTGGGCTGGGCCCCTTACTTCCAATGATAGACAATCTTAATGCTTCAGCAGACCAAGACATTTTGGACAACACCATGCTTCCAACTTTGTGGACACAGTTTGGGGAAGAACTTTTTCTATTCCAGTATGACTGTGCTCCAGTGCACAAGGCAAGATCCATAAAGACATGGCTGGATGAATCTGGTATGGAAGAAGTTGACTAACCAAAGTTTACTTTGACATCATCTGCGACAAAACCAACTTGTGCTCTCAACAAAATGGACGCACACAGAACCTCTTCATCCAAAGGAAACAATGGGACTGTTTTTTTGAATGAGGCACAATACAGGACTGCCAATCAGGACAGAGCTCATTTATCAGTCAAGGCTAATGTCATTCCATAATTTCTATGGTGACCATCTAGCCAGCCTCTCTCACACTCTGTTATTCTCTGCCGTCCCTCTGGAGACCCAGGCCAGTGACTGCTGCCAGACTTCTCTCCTTTCCTCCGGTCATGCGTGGCCGTGCCTCCAGGGGTATCGGAAGCTGGGGGAATGGTCCACTGATCTTCAATCACAGTGGACAGTGGACGCACACCATCTGGTTGTTACACAGTGTGTGTTTACATTCTTGCGGTTGAAAGCCAGGGAAAATAGCAGTGAAACCAAACACTCCAAGGTTAATGTGTCACACTCGCAGACCTAAAGTATGCAGATGCTTTTACACTCATGTAATTGCTTCGCATCTGCAGCTATTGCTGAGAAGAGTCACCGTTTTTTTCTCATTTGTAGTGCCAAGAAACCGAACACCACAAATTCAGCTGACATTACAAGGATCTGTCAGGAAAAAACTCGTTTGCTCCACTAGACGTTACAATAGACAATATAAATAGTCCTTTTTAATACAGGGACTTCTATTTAGAATTAGTCTAAAGAAATAAGATATTTCTTTAAACTAAAGTTTCTACTGTTCTATTAAAAACAATATAGAATAATAAATACAGGATACATATTAACACCTCACTCTAGCATTCATTACACTTGCAGCAGGCACTGTGGTCTTGATTCGTCAAATAACCCCTGACTAAAAAAGACAATGAATATTTAAATTTCGTTCTATTTTTGACATCCTATTTTTAACTGCATTACAATAACATGAAGCTTCGCTATGCTGTACACTTCAGTACTATCAATAATTGATTTAAAGAACCTGTATCATGGAAAACCTGACTTTCTTCTCCTTAAACAGCAAGTAAATATTGCAAGACTGTTTGTGAGGTCACAAAATCCAATGTATTTAAATACACCTGCAAATTTAGCAGGTTAGCACCACCAATGACTGCTTTTTTGGGAAAAACCCCCCCCCAAAAAAACAAAAACAAAACAATCCGATCAGAGGTGATTTACATACATCAGTCTTAAAGGCACAGAAACTAAATCTGTGGAATTCTAAGGGTCATGCAGTCATGTAATGCGAGTAATGTAGTCATGAGTTATGACTACTTTTGATGCATAAAAACACACAAATGTTTTAAAAGTGGGGCTTAAAGAAAAAAGTGAACACAAGAAAAATGTAGTAAATGGGGCCTCTAAACAGGCTAACACTACTTTGACTGTGTTTTCCAATCTCTAAAGCTATTTGAATACATGTCTGTGTTCGGTCCACTAGACATAATCAGTAATTATCAGGTTCATCATTTTGATATAGAGCCGTGATCCTACACTTTATATCCATGCTGAAGAAAACTTTCGATATCATGACTGCCTTAATAACAGAACACAAACCAGGGAAATAAAGGTTTGTATGGGAAACATGCCATTCTTTCCATGGTAGTGTAGAAAGTACAGCCACAGTATCCTGCAAAACAACAGCAGTTTCATTCACTATCACTATTGTGATGGCATCTGAAGTTTTCTTTTTATAATTGCTTTTATAGGCCACTTCTCATCAAGCTCATGCAGAATTTTGCAACCGTTCCAACATCAAAACCTTGCGATCTGTTAATCAGGGGCCGAGTGTTGATGTATGGGAAGAAAGAGAGAATGGTCAAGTTACCTTAAAAATGTGTGTCAGAGAGAGAGTCTGTGATGTCACGGATAAGGAGGTGGGAAAGGACAAAAAGGCCAAAAACCCAAAGGCGAAGAAACGAACAGGGAGCAAAACAGACAGCAGACTCATAAACAAAAGACACTAAAGATCAGGTCATTTATAAAAAACTAGACACGTGTCAGTGTTTGTCGTGGTTTAAATAATCAGCCTGTGAATGTGGCTACGTGTTCATCCGCCCTTACCCATAAATGACTTAGTAAGAGTCAGTGACTCTGAGTCAGTATAGTGTGGTTCGAATTTCAGTTTTTTAAACGAAAACTTTTTTTTTAAAATAAACACCTCTCTGGGTGTTATATGACGCAATTACGCTTCTCTTGGAAATGCATCTAGTTATATCTATCCCCTAGAGCAGTCTATCACTGTCAGCACACCTGCCATCTGCTCAGCCCCTGCTTCAGGCTTCTCTTAGTGTCAGTCCTCACTGATTATACGAGACTGTGGACCAGTTGAACAAGCAAAACTCTGCTCATAACAATAGTAAGGTGTGTCTCGACGTGCACGTTACAGCAGAAACGACCTTTAGCACCGCATTAGGAGGACTGCATACCCCCCAGACGTCCTCACTGCTGCACTGCTGAGATTTCTAAATGACTTTCAAGGGCTCAGCAGAGACTCGTGAGAGGTCAAGGGCAGAGGCCCGAGCAGAGCGTGGTCAATGATTGACAAGGGCCTGAGATTAGCTGGGTCTAAGAAATGGAGTGGGTGGGCATTAGTACGGTCTTCACGCTTTACCAGCTATTGAGAAAGTCAGACTAGACACAGCAGAGAAACAGCAAGAGGACAGCATAACCACATGGAGTTGATTTAAAGATAAGATAGAGAAAATGACCCTTTATCAGTCCCTATCAGTCCCATGGGTGGGAAACTTGCATTGCTGTGTCTTCTGATTGCACTTTTCACACTGTAATATTGCACCAGAAATATTTCACATGTTCCACGAGAAATACTGCATGATTAAAAGAATCATGGCTTGTGACTGTAATAGCTTGTGTGTATGTGTACGAAGGAATACGAAGGATAATAAAAATAAATAAATAAATAATAATAATAGCAGGTCACATTTATATAGCACCTTTCACAAACCCAAGGCTGCTTTACATAGCCAAATAAATAAATAAATGAATCAAAAAATGTTAAAAATGTATTTTACATAAGCATGGTTGGAGAAAAATACTCATTGAAAAGAAAGGCTTCAGATCACGTTTGAAATAATAATAGTCTGCATGAGATCAGCCCACACGATCATTCAGGGGGTTTGAAAAGGGAGTTAAGAGTCTGGCCACGCTACGTACGACTTTAATGTTAGAAGGCATTATGTAAAAAAGAAGGGAGTCCTCTGATAAGATGGCACAGCTAACGTTAATATGATCCCAATGTTCTGATTATTATTAGGTGATAGATCACATTAGTATCAAAGTCATGTTATGACTGAGTCTTCAAAAAAGTATCCAACTGTTAGTGTCTACAGGTGGATAATACGATGAGATTTATCAGTATGATTTTAAATGACACTGCATAATGCATATTGTTGAAAAAGTCAGTCGTTAAATAACAGACCTATCCAAGTAAAATGTTGAATAAAAACAGTTGTGCTCATGGATTATGATAACGTTTATTACACGCGGCACTGCTGATGCTTTTATCCGTTTCAACTCATCAAATTTCAGAAAGACTAAATATTGCATCTTCAAACATCGTAATGTTTATGTTTCTGCTTAAAACATGTTATGCTCAAGTCAGATCAAGCCAGTGCCTCGTATGTTAGAGGTGATTTTGTTCTGAAAGTTAAAGTTGGCTTCCTGTTTGCCAGTTTAAGGTGGAACTGGAGTGGGGAACGAGAGGCTAACTTCAGCTTCGTTTAGAGACAGCTCACACTACATGGACAAAAGTATTGGGACACATGACCATTACACCAACGGGGTAAACTTCAATTACACTGTATTCAAACACATAGACTTTAATATGGAGTCCATTCCAGTCTCCATTCCAGTTCATCCCAAAGGTGTCGGGTGGGATTGAGGTCAGGGCTCTTGTGAGGGCGAGTCAAGTTCTTCCACACCGAACTCATCCAATCTTTATGGAGCTTGCTTTATGCACTGGGGCACAGTCATGGAAAAGTCATAGAAAAGGTTCTTCCCCAAACAATGTATCCACAAATACAGAAGCATGACATTGTCCAAAATGTCTTGGTACGCTGAAGCATTAAGACTGGAAGTTAGGGGCCTAACGTTAACGTTAGCCCAAACCCCGAAAACAGGTGTGTCCCAATACTTTTGTCCATATAGTGTATAAACATGTATACAGTTAAATGACTCCAGATTTTACAGAGTACAAAGACACAGAGTAAACATATATAAATAAACGATAATGTCTAAACTAGAAGTAAACGTACATAAAGTAATTTAGTACAAAGTGCATTTTTTTCATTAAAACTGCCCTTTACTGGAAGAAAAGGGGGGCACCTGAATTCAGTCATTGAGAGGTGTCCCGATACTTTTGTCCATATTAGTGTAGTCCGGATAGATAGTGAAGCAGCTTTAGGCCTCGACAGACGGCCATGGTGAGATATTTTCAGGGTAAATCAGACACTTACTTCTATTTTGTCCACGTTTCGTGCACAGCCCACCACCTTCATGCCCTGCTGGACCAGAGCCCGAGCCACAGCAGCTCCGATCCCCACAGAAGCTCCTGTCACCAGTGCCACCCTGCCCTTCCACCGCTCCATCCGAGAGTTGCAGAGGTCCTCCGGACGGTGGACCTGTCTGTGTGTGTGTGTGTGTGTGTGTGTGTGTGTGATGTAGATGTACCTCACAGCCCTCCCTGATCCTCTCTCTATCCAGGAGAAGGCAGTGATAAGGAAGCCCCGGTCCTTGCTGCTCAGGATTAAATATTAGACCTCAAACTGAAAGACAACACTTTGTTTGATGACGCCGCTTGCACCGATTTTCAGGCCAGCCTGAGTCTATATGGTTGTTATTGGCTTCAGTAATAAAGAAAGGCCAAAATATTATTGCACTCAACTATTGTGCATCGTGTGAAAAATACAACTAGATATATCGTAGTATATATATATATTTGATCAACTTTATAAAGAGTTGTGTTATGTGTTGTGTTATGTTGGGCGTGCGCCATCTAAAGGACAAGGAAAATAATACATGTATAAATACTACACTATAAAGTACACACACAAAGTATTGGGACACACCTCAGGATTTGGGCACCATACTAAGATATTTTGGATAATGTCATGCTTCTATATTTGGGGATACTGTGTTTGGGGAAAGCCCTTTTCTATTCCAGCATGACTGTGCCCCAGTGCACAAAGCAGCTCCATAAAGACATGGCTGGAGGAGTTCAGTGTGGAAGGACTTGACTGACCCACACAGAGCCCTGACCTCAACCCCATCCAACACCTTTGGGATGAACTGGAACAGAGATTCTTCTCGTCCAACATCATATATTTGAGTGCAATATCCCTCTGGGTGTAATGGTCAAGTGTCCCAATACTTTTGTCCATAGTGTATTTCTTATAGTAAAAAGTTAAAATCTCTCAACGTTTACTGGTGATTATAAAAATTAAGTTTGTTATTTAAGCATGAAAATCCATTGAATCAAATGAAAAGTAATAGTAATGACATTTCGACCACGTTCCATTTTTTAGTTTCTCAGAAATTGCAAGAGGGGCCTTTTATTATGCATTGCAGTGAGAGGGAACAACAAATATAGCCATTCAATGTACTTTTTCAAAAGTGAATTTACACCTGTCCAATACTAAAAAAAAAGTGTTATATCTTTAAAAAAAAAAAAGTATTACTTGGTACGGTTTTGCATTTTAACAGCATGCAACCTTTCCACCATTAATGTGTTTAAAAAAAAATTGTTTTGAGGCAAAAACTTCAAACTATTGTAAAACAGTATGACTGAATACTCATGAAGAAAGTCAAATCTGCAGCATTCTCCTGTAAGGAAAAAACGTTTTTTTGCAGGAAAAAAAGCCATTCTTTAATGCATATTAATAAATATTCTTTATTATGTAAATTTTGCACATCGCGCTCAACATTACACCCAAACCTTCTTATAAATGGATGTTTATCTTTCTGTAAAATCTTTTATATTCAGATATTTTCATTTCTGTACACAATTTATTGGTACAATTTTTTTTTTTTGCCACTAAAATGAAGCGTCACAGTTGGTGAAACAAACTGGGAAAATAAAGAAGTGTTTAGTGAAACGAGACAAGAAGACTACCGACATCTAACCCTACAGTCACAGCTTGCAAAGCTTAACAATTCATCTGCGCTCTTAATAAACCCCATTCCTTAAATCAACAAGTCCGGGAAACAGAAATCAAACAAAAGTATATTGCCAGGTTCAGAGAGGGGGGGTGAATGAAAGAGAGGAGGATAGAGAGGAGTTTAAAAAAGGTGGGAAACAAAAAAAAAAAAAATGGAGAGAGAGAGAGAGAGAAAAGTGATATGCATGGAAGCTTGTGGGGAGAAAGAAATACTTTCCATTGAACAAGACAAAGGTCCAGAACTCATTCTTTAACAGTAAATTCTTTTTCTTCTTTTTGGAAAAAAAAGCAGCACAGCAGTGCGAATCATGAGTGTTTTTGCCCCCATCTGTAAAAACTGAGTGTTTCGTTAAGTTGAAACTGGTCGTCACTCTCCTCCGCACACAGTGGAGTGGCAGTATTTGGTGAAGCGGTCCTTCAGGTGCTGCCGGTACTGGTCTCTTGTGGTGTAGAAAGACTTGTTCTCTTCCACAAACGACTGGATCTCGTCCTGCGTTAGGCAGTTCTCTTCATCTGACGAAACTTCTGCTTCATCCTGCTTGTCCACACATTAGAGATTTGTTATTAAAATTTAAGCAGTCAGTTTCTCCCTCAATTACACAGTTCATTTTATTCCTTCGTCTCTAAAGAGAAGTTGTCTCCAGCATCAGTCACAATAAAGCGTTTGTGATTGGCTTAGTGCTTTTACAAAATGGAAATGGAGTATTTCAGTGTTCAATAAACAGTTTATATTTGCAATTAAATAAGTAAAAAAAAAAAAACCTATAAAAGCTAAATCTAAGCAATTAGTTTTTGCCAAGATTTTAACAACTTGGCACCTTAACACAGAAGTCAACTGATGGTCATAAATGGCTTTGAATGTGGCTCAGCCAATCAGACTTTAGAATTATAACTAGCAATTCTATAATACTATATTGATGCAAAAACTAAATGCTTGCATAATTTAACTAACAAACAAACAAACAATCCAATCTGGCGCATGCAGGCTGCGGTTGTTGATTGCGTCATCACTGTTTCAATCGCGTTAAAAAAAATTGGGGCCGAAACTGAAAATGCATTTTTTGCAATTTTCGGTGGCTGAATATTCCGTGCATCCCTAGCATTCTGTTTGGGTTATACTCACCAGCAGCTCCATGAGACTCTTGGTGGTGAGGTCTCCTTGAGTGCAGGTGTCCGCTGGGAGCGGCTGACCGAGAACCAGGCCACCGATGCCCTTCTGATCAGTCCAGGGCAGCTGCTGAGCAGCGCTGCTGAGGGACCCGCAGCACAGCTTTGAGCACGCTGTCTCTTTGTTCTGGCAGCGGTGTGTGGACGAGGTCGTAGGATCAAGCGCGCCTTCCAAACCAGACGAGCCTCTCCTACAGCTTTCTGACGTGCAGCACTCTGATTTTGAACACTGTCGGAGGACAGAAGTGGATGGCTTTAGAAGAATGAACAAGCCAAATATTAACCCGAGACACATTACATTCCTAAAAAAACTAGTCTATTTTGTTTAAAAAGCTCTTTTAAATTAAGTCCTTCAGGAATTGTTCATTTTCTCCAACGTATAAAAGACCTATCCCTGTTCCTGATAGCGGGAGGATTTTTGAGGGCAGGTCTATAAAGTGGGAGAATATCTTAAAGTTCTTGTACATGAACAACGCAGGAATTTATAGTAAAGTGGGAAGCACAAGTTTGAGCGCAAGCAACACCTCGCTGGGTTGAGATCTATTAAAATTCAGTAGAAATCATTGTAAGGGCTTGAGTTTGGACATAGGAGTGACTTCCATTCACGATTCTAAAGGCCTACTGGTTAATACAGTACGGCCAACAAACATTTCAAAGGTGCTTTTTGTTGACTTTTACATTTGTGCTAGGAGAACATTTTGAACATGATTCAGAAATAAAGTTTTTTTTAATGGAAGCCTGAATGACAGGAAGCCAGAACGTGCAAATGTATGCTGTTAATGTTTTAATCTGACAGTGTCTGATGGTGAGACCATTAAACTATATGGCTTTCTCTGCAGAACCCCTCAGCAAGTGGTGCAATATGAAGGACAATGAAGACAAAGTGAAAGGGGCCCGTAACCGTTTACTGTCACTCACATGTTCTGTCCCACACATGGAGCCCTTGCTCTTCCTTTTTTTCTTGTTCTTTCCCTTGGTGTGCTCTTCTGAGTTTGCCCAGCACTCCAAACAGCTGTCCATGCCATCCTCCTCTTTATCCTCAGAGCAGTGATGATTGCATGAGTATTCACCTGCATGAACAGAGTGGAGTCATGGAAATCTTTTAGAGTGCACCGAAGATTTTGTGATTATTTATGTAAGACTGTTTTAGTAAACTACAAACTAAACTGCATATTGTTTGAGCCTTTCAGTCCATGAGCATAATGTTAATCTGAGTTAATCAGCAGTGCCTATAAAGGGGAGGCCCTGCAGCAGAGAAAGACTTTTGGTACCCGTTTCATCATGGTTGCATATACCCTCTGTGCATGCCACGTCGGAGCCTTCTCTGGAGCCCGTCTCACTGCCCTCTATACTGGAGGAGTAGCCACAGTCGCTGTGATGAGATGATAAACCTGCATACACATGCAGAATCCGTATTTGAGTTATTGCCCCTGATCATTTTTGGTAGACATTCACTAGTATATATTAGTGAGATAAGATATTTTAGCAATGAGGGTTGACACTAAGGCATCATCAGACGAACGCCAGCGTAACGCCTCACTGAAGTCAATCAAGCGCAGATACAAAATGCATATGGCGCTCAGAGTGCGTTCATTTATCCAAGATTCAGACGTCCGTGTGAACAAGGCCTAGGATTCTTCATACTTTTCTTAGTCTTGGGGGAGCCGAGGATGGAGGTGGTGGGGCAGCTGCAGGAGTTCTCAATGGGGACGATCACTTCCACGCTGCCTCCAGATTCTTCACCACTGCCACATGACTTACAGCTACCGTCCACAGACTCCGTCGAACCCTTCAGAGGAGGCAGATAAATTTGTAGAATTTGTTAGTGTATTTAATAGGTGTGCAAAATCTGAGTCAGCCAATATATCACATACACACCAAACACATATGTTAAACGAACAATATTCTTTTAAAATATCCAAACCCCGCCCCCGCCCAAAAAAAACAAACAAACAAAAAAAAAGCTGATTTTTTTAAAGTGTATTTTTTTAAAAGTATATTTCAGCAAAGTCATCTGTCCTAATTTGAAATACATAAAACACTTAGCAAACAGAAGCTTTGGATTTGGGGCAAGGATTTTAATGCAAAACAAACAAAAAACACCCCAAAAACCGAATTGGACACATTAACTCATAATGGGTACAGCCCTAGACAAACAACTGGCATCTATAACCACATAGCAGCAGAAACTATCTAGATACTAGAGGCTAAACATTTCAGACTAAGCAAAAGGTTCAGAAAGAGAATGATTCCTGTACCTCGTCCAGGCTCTTTTCTTTGTCTCCCTCAGCCTCTTGTTCAGACATGTCAAAGCCACACTTGTTTTTGCGTCTGTTCTTGCGTTTCTGTCTCTTCTTCTCCTGCTTCAGCTCTTTTGCACGCTCTTCCTCAGACAGCTCCTCACAGAGCTGCTCCAACCGGCTGATCCCCTGCACTTTCTCCACTGCCATCTATACAGGCAGAGAGAAATTTTTAACACTAGAGAAAACCGTTTGAAAGGTTGAATCTGATTGAGTCGGGACACATCCCATTTTCATTCACATTTCCATTTCTCTGGTTCCATCCTTACAGTTAGATTTAACAACCATGACAAAAAGAAAAAAAAATATGAAAAGTTTGCAAAACTCCAGTGTTGGTACCTCAAAGCTTTTGCGTAGCGCGTCAATGCCGAGGTAGAACAGTATCTGCCAAGTCTGTTCCTCAGCCCGCAACTTCTGCCAGATCCTGTGCAGCCGCTCATACAAGTGAATCCCCAGACACGTCAGTACCTCTTCCTGCGCTATGTCTATGGTCTTAGCATGCCTTTCCCTGCGCCTGCAAATAACCACAACCATTCAGTCTACATGAAATCCAGAGGAAATTTTTACTAATAAAATAATCAGTTTTGGAATCAAGAGCGACTATATTTAGTTAGTAGTAAACTGTGAAACAAAACCATGCAACCAGAAGAAAAAGACATTACAGCCAGACCTAAACAGATGTCAGATACTTCACATCTAACAATAATAACAATTATTTAAAAAAACCCTAGGCCTAAATTAGCTCAGATGACTCACTCGTAGCCACCAGCAAACTCTGGCTCTGCCCGGCCCAGTAGATGAGCAATGAAGTCGGTCTCGCAGCAGACATGGATGTGGCGCTCGTGTGGGCAGCAACGCAGACCTTCATACAGAGCTGCACAGTAACCTTTCTCCTTACTGCAGTCTAGCTCACCCACCAGGATGTTATAGGCCCTCAGCACCTTGTTCTTACAGTCTGTGCAGAACCTGATGATCACAGCAGAAGACAAGTGGTTGGAAGAAAAATATTAGGTCAGTCAAAGAGGGTCAGACAACATTGGGGCAACCAGGGCACCGTGCATTCGTTTTGAAAACAGTGTGCTTAATGCATATTGCAGGTCTGTTGCGGCAGCCGGTGGCCTGGTGGTTAGGGAGTTGCCCCTGAGATCGGAAGGTTGTGCGTTCAAATCCCAGGACTGTTAGTGACACCACTGAGGTACACCTGAGCAAAACACCAGCCCCACACCGTCCACCGCATCGCTGGCTGTCCACGGTTTCATTTGGTGAATGTGTTAAATGCAGAGAAAGAATTTCACATTGTTCACACTGTGTGCTGTGGTGTGTTCACACGTGACTATAAGGGGCCACTTTACTTTAGTATGAATGATTATAGTGTTACAAACTGTAACAGAAGTGTGGCTTACAATATGTTATCTGAGATGCTATCCTAACCGCAGGGTGGGGAGGGGGGTGCTGGAGCCAATCCCAGCAATTGCTACAGAGACGATAATATTCACACACACAGTCCTCCTGACATGTCCTGTGTGAGGAAACTGGAGTACCCAGCAGAAACCCACAAGGACCCGAGGAGAAATACCCTCAGCTGCCGTGGCTGGGAATCAAACCCAGAACCTTTTTGCTGTGAGGTGACAGGGCTACCCACTATGCCACCCTGCCACCTTCCAAGTAACATGAAAACATGTAAAAGCTTTAACTCGGTAAGAGAATAATTATCCTGACACCAGGACACCAAGTAAAATTATTTATGTGCTACGAACGGTTTGTTGCACATTTGAGTGCTAATTTCTCATTGGGAAAAAAAAATAACCAGATCAGTAGCAAGCAACAATTTAAGCCTATATATATCTCACAAGTAGGTATTCTGGGCATCACTGAAAACTGATGTGCCATGATGAGTGAATTTCAAGCAGATGGTGTTTGCCATGCAGTAGGTTTACCTGTGTTTTCTCAGATACGTTTCGAGAGTCTCCAGCAGATAGGCACTGTCGATCAGAACCACTTCGTCCCGGCACTCCTGAGACATCAGCTCCCATACATCCATCCAGCTCCCTCTGCAACACGTAGCCAATCTCCATGGTTACCAAACACTCAGTCACCACAGCTACCAACCAACCAATTAAGCACAAACTGAACAGGCAATGAAGTATGGATAAACATTCTCATTTTTTTGGGATGTTCCGTATTTAAAAGAATCGGCTTAAAATGATATTACTAGTCAACATCGGCTATTCACGCAAGTGGATACATGCAAGATCTCAAAACAAACATGTCATTTTTGTTAACCATACGCCCACCTGCCCCTGGTCCCCACCACCTCTGAAAAAGAAATCAGAGTTGGCAAGTTTTTCTGTAGCATTTACCAACTGTAGCCCTAACCAACGACTCAATTATCTGAGTCAACAGAATTCTCCTTTATTAGTACAGTCTCCCAGGAAGGTGAACAGAAGTACTTGTGTTCCTGCGCATACCCTCAGTTTAACGGCCCTAAAAAGATCCCTGACAGCTCTGACCACCTGACAACACAAGCATTATCTATCTTTGCCTTATCTATAATAGCTAAAATTGCTCACAACTTTCACAGACCTGACAGAAGAGCAGCAGTGTGGTTTTCTTCTGTCTACTAGTAACAGGTGGGTACAACTACGCTGTGTGCCTGCAGGGGGTCTACAAGGGCCCGAAGAGGAAAATTACACTCCGTTTCTGCAACTTTCTTCAGCGCTAACTCCTTCTTTGCACTCTCCTTTCTATAGTATCATACATTCAACTCAAACCCCTCAATACACCAGTCACTAATCATTTCTGATATGGCTTAACAGCTTGAAAACATCTTTTCAAATCATCATAAGTTAATTGCGAAAGGAATGACGTACGCATTCAAAATATGCTACTGGAACTAAAAACTTTAAACTTACCCTAAAGGCTTGGGCTTGTGTGTGTCTAAAGAATGCAGCTGACAGCGTTTGTTCTTTTTGCTTTTTGGAATGGCCTCAATAATGTCATTCATCTTTGACCTGTGAAGGATACAAAAATTACACATTTAATGACATTCTTTAAATAATAATATAAATAATAATAAATAGCCACAAGTGAACACAACACAACACACTGTGAACTGTGTGAAATTCTCACGCTGTATTTAACCTGTTCACCAAGGAAAGCAGTGGTCAGCTGGCAATGCAGCACCCGGCAGGGAGCAGTGTGTGGGGACTGTATCTTGCTTAAGGATACCTCAGTGGTGCCACTGGCAGTTCTGGGACTCAAACCCACAACCTTCTGATCGCAGGGGCAACTCCCTAACCACTAGGACACCAGCTACAATAATAATAATAAAAAAAAGAATAATCTGAGCTAAAAAGCTGTGGAATTCTTTTAACGTCCATGAAGCACCCATCCTATGCACATTCAGACAGACTGCACTCTCACCCGTGGACATAGAAGAGCGTGTAGAGTTTGCAGGGGTCAGCCAGGCAGGCCCTGGTGACCGACAGCACTCCAGCCGAGCCCACAGTCAGCGGCTCCAGGGCGAAGTAGCCGGAATCTGTGAGCTGGGAGAAGAGACGCTCCACACTGCGCCTACAGCCCACACATGGAACCAGCTGTGGGAGCACGCTGAACACCTCCCGTGACATCACCATCAGTGCCATGTTCAGGTCCTGCTGCTTCAACATGCTGTGGTGCTGTGAACGGCAACGACAAACCACTCAAACACTGCTGCCAGCATCTAGTGACATTTTGCTTAAAAAGCAAAATATCCAGAAGCTTAATGGAGATCAGTCTTTAGTCAATTCACATCAAGTCAGCCTTTCCTGTCATCCATCCACACAGCATATGAATGAATGAAATTGCTTTTCTTACAATCTCAGGTGCATGGACAGCACAAAAACAGTCCCACACAACGGATGACATGAAGTAGAACAAAGAAACTGTGCAATGGAATGAAGTAGCAGACATATCGAAGTAGTAGAGTCCAAAGACTGTGCGAGTTTATTTATTTATATATTTATACACATATCAATATATCAATCATGCGTGGTGTGTATGTGTAAACAATGCTAAGGTGCATATCAGAGTACAAAGTGGAAGTGCGTTATTATGTGCAATATCTGGAGGGAGGGGGCTGAGGGCACTGGATGGAGTTTAAGAGGACCTGGAGTTGGGTAGTGACAGGGAGTTCAGGATTCTGGGGGAAGAAGCTGTGTTTGTCCTGATGCGACAAAAGTCCAATTAAAAAGGCACTCTGATGGACAATATTTTCTGGAGGGAATTCTTTTTTATAGTTATTGCAGATTGGCGGCTGCACACAATATGGGCTCATAACACCAGATGGTATACTGTAATATTACTCTCTCAGTGTGTCGCTCTTCATCCTGGCACTGCCAGGCAAAGGGATCCTTGTGCAATCGACCTTACCTCAATAAACTGCTTCATCTGTGAACTGTTAATCTGATGGCTGTCAAAGTCCAGCACAATGTCAGAAAACTCCATCACCATCTACAAGAAAGAAACAGCAGGCATGTTCTTATCAAATCCATGCTGCCATTCTGCAACATTACATAAAACATAAATACCCAAACATTTAAAAGTATAAACTCAGCTGCAGATGTACCATATATTATTTAACATGATGTCCTTCTGTCAGTAGTCCAGTTTGAATAAAATTTCTATGGCTAACACAGCTTACACTGAAACCTTCTCTATCTTCAAGAACCTCCTCGGGACTCTCTTTGGAGAGCACCTCTGCTCCTGATCTATCTTCTTGCACTATTCCCTATTGAAAGATTTAGCACTTAGATCTGTCCTCTGGTGAAACTTGAGTGTTTCCTTATATTGTAAGTCTCTGTACAAAAATGTCACATGAATGTAATGTAATATTAGCTTGCTAGCATCTTTAGCAAGAGGCCTGATATGGCTAACTAGAGTGGATAATATAATCCTTTTCTAAGACCAGCTAACAAAAAGGTACATTTGTGTCCCTTTAGGAGATGACATGCAAGGACTGTCTCACCGTGAGGGTGTCATCGATATATAGAGGGATCTGTCGTGCCAGGAAAGGGTAGTCCTCCTCCCCATCTCTGCACACAGCTACCAGGCGTGCCATGTCTGTCTCTCTCTTTCCCAGCTCGTCCTGTGTGTTACAGACTTAGTTAGTCATACATTCTTATTTTCCCCTACAACTACGACGTTTCTCACAAACTCCTCTCTCACACTGAGCCTTCCCACCACTGTCCCTAGCCACTAAGGCACTTCCAAGCACCTTGTTTATGTATACGTAACTGAGCAAGAGCATGCTAATGCTGCCTCAGTTAGCCAGCAGGCTAAACAGTCTGTTAAGGATTATTAGCCTGCTGGAGACACTCTACTCTGGCAAAGAGGCTTAGCAACAGCTAACTTACTTAAAGACTAGCCATATATGTGGCTACGCCCAGAGGCAGCTTAACGTGTTCTTGTCAAAAAATACTTTAATTTAGTCAGTCTTGTTACCTGAGAAGTTGAGAAATAAATAGCCATTCATAAACTGAGAGATTATCAACTGAGTATCATTTCTAGGCATCATTTCTGAACTAGCTTATGTTAGCAAACTTACACTTGAATTAGATCGTATAACCTGATAACCATGCGCTTGCTGCCTTGGTTTAAATAACTAATCATTTTTCTTCTTTATATTATAGCATGAGAGTCTTCACATAAACAGTTTATCTGACAGCTAGCAGGTTGCTAACATGCTAAACAGACTTGCTGTCAGTTGACACGGCTAAAGTTTTTGGCTGAAAGTTACTGAAATGGGAAGCCAGGGTTCACAGCAAAATCTCTAGAAGACAAAAACACAGCTTTATAACAAAAATGTGACAAAGTTAGTCAAAAAGTGTGGCTTGTTTGTGGGAGTTCAGCTAGCATGCTAACTAGCTAAGCTAGCCGCGAGAGCTAACGTTAGCTAGCTAACCAGCGAAAGTCAATAAAAAACAGAGGATAAAAGGTGAATATAAAGTCATGACAGAGGTAAAACGGGTCATCCTGCAAGAGGAGAAACGGTTAAAGCCAGCAGAAGTGGTAAAAGAGAACAGCGAGACGACTAAAAGCGTGTACTAACCTTCCTGAAGCTGCAGAGACTGGAGGAGCAGCTGAGCAACTCAACAACTTAACACAGATCTCTCCTCTCAGAGACACACACAGAGGAAGAGACTTCAGCAACACAAACTACGCAACAAAAACGACACAAAACATCAAGACCTCTAGAGTCTGCTCTTCTCTTCTAAAAGTTTTGTTTAAAAACAAACAAGTCCGACACAGAGGTGACCTACATTGTAAACAATAACATGCATTTTATTTATCTTTTAAAAATTTTAAACGTAACCTTTTTTTTTAAAAAATCCTTTTTAAAACAAAAATTAAACATTTTTAAAATGCCTTTTCATTTTTGAAATTTAAAATTAATCCACACACACAATCTGTTGCATAGAAGTTAAAAGTTTAATTTAAAAGCTAAACGTTTAATAAATAAACGTTGTATTTATTTTTTTATATGTACATAACACACATTTTAAAAACAATGCCTAAATTTTTGGTTCTCACTGGATGAAGTTTTAAGTTTGGGATTTTAATCAACAGACATACATACATACATACATACATACATACACACACACACACACACACACACACACACACTCACAAGATATAACATAAAAGTTAAAAGTTTAATCCAAGTACAGATTAAAAACAGATTATTTTATTTAATTAATTAAAATGTCAATGTTTAAAAATGTCTTTTAACTTTTTGTTCTAACTGGATGAACCTTTAAAGATTTTTATTGGTAGACACTCAGATGCATACATACATACACAAACACACATACACAGTTATGTAAAAATGAAAACTGAATAGAGAAGTATTTTTTAAACTCTTGTCTTTCATATACGTCAATATTTTATGTTTCAATATCATATTATTATTATTCTCAATAATTTTGTGTTCTAAACTTTTTAAACGTGTGGCATCCTGGATCTGAACATTATTATGATTTAATTTTTAGTGATAGTTTTCTCAACACAAGCATCCTATTAGTCCTGTGTAAAGAAGGTACACTTGCTCAAATGGAAGCGATTAAAACGGGAGTTTGTCCTCCTTTACTGCAGTAACAGCCTCTACTGTTCTGAAAAAGGCTTTACGCTGGATGTTGGAACATTGCTGTGAAGATTTGATTGCCTTTAGCCACTAGTGCATTAGTGATTTACTGATGGTTCTAGATCACAATGATCACTTAAATTAAACCTACATACACACACACACACACACATACATACATATATATATATATATATATATATATACACACACACACACACAGTATACTTGTGTATTTATATATACACACGAGCACACATATACCCACATACACATATATACACTCACATTTACATATTTATAACATACTTTTATTTTTTATATATATACACACATATACTCATGTGCTTCTATATGCAACCACACAAATATGTACATACAAATATACCTTTACTATTCCCCGAATTTTTACAAATATATATATACAGCATTTTGAAGCGAAACTCAGATTTATCCATTTTTCCTCAAAAGCAGTTCACAAGGCAGAAACAGGTTCATGAGTGGTCTCCTCCACACAGCCGTGGCAGAATTCACTGTAAATGTAGTCTTTAAAAATTCAAGTGTCATTATTCTCCAATACACCACATCTTCATCACATTATTCATCAGTTGCTGTAAACTAATAATGGTGCAAAAACATTTACCAAAACTTGATAGTAATGTTGTTAATGTGTAGAAGGAATATGGCTAAACTGTTCACAAACATGTACAACAACAAAACACAAACAGCTGAGAAATCGTTGCTTCTCAGAGTGTCCACGAGTATGTTGGTAAAACCAGTCATTAGATTCGCAAGCAGGAAAAACAACAACTGATTCCTGTTCACAGACCGAATGAGACACACGGCGTCCATTTTTTTCATTAGTCCTCCGTGCGTTTTTGAAGTCCCAGCTGGATTCCAGGAGGCTGATACAAGAGGGGCGTCTGACACCACTTTGGCGTAAAGCAACACAATATCGGCAGCACATAAACAAGAAAGAAAAAACAAGGATTGGGCTACAGTCCATATACAGAACGAAAGGTTGGCCAGCCGACGTGAAACTGGCTCTAAGTATGTCTGGCACATGTGTAAAACAAGCCAGAGGCCCACGCTTCCAAGCACAAGGTTCCGGACCACCTGCATCCAGTCTTTGACCACAGTTCGTGTCCGTATTAGATACAGGCCGACCTGAACTCCAGCCATGTAAATGGCGATATAACCCACCACAGAGAATATCCCCTCTCTGTTGGCCTGAAGGAAGTTATTACGCTCACCACTCTGGACGATAAAGGATTTTAAGTCTGTTGTCTCCAGCGCAACTTGGTAAACTCCGCTTATCAGCAAAGCCACTAGCCAGGAGCTGTTAATGGGAATTATAGTGAGAAGAACAGACGCCACCACTCTCACTATGGCCAGGGTGAAGAAGAAGTTCCAGTGAAGGCCGTACTCGGTCACATGTTCATGATACCCTGTCGACTTCACGCTCGCCAGCCTCACCAGGCCGAGGAGGACCAGGGGCCACACAGAAAGAAGCTGTTTAACCAAATGGCTGAATTTCGAGCCCTGAACCTTCTTCCCTCTAGCCTCTGGACAGACCAGAGCATTGCCCATGACATAGGCACCCACACCAAAGTCCATGACTCCTGTCCCATAGGTTTCCGCCTTCGCGTAGCGCCTCGGGAACACGCTGAAGTCCACGGCCAAGATGCTGATGGCTGTCTTCACATTGACCAGCACCCGGAAAGCAGTCACAAAAGGGACAAGACTAGAGTCCACGTGACTGTGCACAAAGCTGTCCACCGAACTGCAGACTGACCCATGAGAAGGGAGATTTTTTCTCTTCCGATATATGAAAAACAGAAGAGATAAGTCAATCGCAGCGACACTTATAATGACCCAGTGAAGAATGTCGCTGAGCACAGTACAGGACAGGACCAGAGGCATTATCAGGAAACCATAATCCAGGAGGAGATGAGCACATCTGGAGAGAGGCAGGACTCCCCTACTGAGGTGAAAGACTATCAGAAACAGCCCTCGACTCAGAAGACAGAGAGGGGCGAGGAAGGATCCCAGCGATACTTCTACCACAGTCGTGCCATTGAGGTTACTGACAAACGCAACTTTCACTTCTGCCTCAGTCATCGCCTGTTGAGAAAAGGGAGAAATGAAAAATAATTTGATGCAGTAATAATGACAATGATGTAATGATAATGCACTGTTATCATAGATTACATGTTATCTCTGTGTCCTTAGCATCCTGTAAAATCTGGAGCCTCGCTGTACCAATATATGTATATTTTATGGACTAAAGTATTGGGATACAACTCTTAATTATTAAATTCAGGTGGCCCCTTACTTCCAGTGAATCAATACTTCAGCTTACCAAGGAACTTTCAACCACATCATGCTTCAAAGTTTGTGGATTCAGTGTTTGGGGAAGGCCCTTTTCTATTCCAGCATGACTGTGTCCCAATGCACAAATCAGGGTCCATAAAAACATGGTTGGATGAGTTCGGTGGACTGGACTGGCCACACAGAGCCCTGACCTCAACCCCATTCAACACCTTTGGGATGAACTGGAATGCAGATTTCAAGCCAGACCTTCTCAGTGTCTGACTTCATAAACGCTCTACAGCATGAATGGGCACGAATTCCCACAGAAACTCCAAAATCTTGAGGAAAGCCTTCCAAGAAGAGTGGAAGCTGTTATAGCTGCCAAGGGGGACCAACTCCATATTAAAGTCTTTGTATTTTAATGTAATGTTGTTGTTATGGTCAGGCGTCCCAATACTGACAATAAACTTTTAAATGAATGCGGTGAAAGTTTTAACTTATCAACAATGGCCTAGATAATACACTGTTTGTGCAGCAAACGTTTGCTTTTAAATTGTCCTTAGAGGAGAACCACAGGCTAAATTTCAGTTGGTGCAGATCTGAAATTGATGGGCAGTTGGTTGGACAGCATAGTGACTAAACACCATTTCACCATGATTAGTTTCAGTCCCTTTCACCACTAGCTGACCAGCTCCTGCAGAACCAGGAATATATACTTCAACCATATTAAGTAAAGTGGCCCCTTATAGTCACACATGAACACAGCACGGTGAAAGGGGGAAATTCTTTCTCAGCATTTAACCCAATCACCAACTGAAGCAGGGGGCGCCCGGGGAGCAGTGTGTGGGGACGGTACCTTGCTCAAGGGTACCTCAGTGGTGCTACTGGAGGTCCTGGGATTCGAAACCACGGCCTTCTGATTGCAGGGGAAACTCTCTAAATACCAGATGCGTCTAATACACAATAGAGATGTATTTGGTGCCAAAACCATTGAATGACTTATGCACAGTTAGTAGTGCTTTGAGATAAATTCTGTAGCAACTATTAGCAACACTAATCACTGAATCACATCCATACCACAGCTTAGAATTTAAAGGAGACACTTAACCCACCTTGACCCTGGTGATGTCTAGAGAAAAAAACCTCAAAATTATGTCTGCCAGCAATTTTTGGTTAGCCACCTAGCATCTGGGGCTAGGTCGGTTTGTGGAAACAAACCTCTGAGAGAAATATGAAGGGATATACAAGAGTCTTTCAAAGAAAAAATGATAACGGATATCGCTGTCAATTTTTCTGTTGCCGTTAAAATGTATGTTTATATGTTAAATGTGTGTTTAATGTCCTCTAATGGTTTGTGTTTCCGTGTGTGGATTCATCTCCATGCTTCCGAGGGCGTTCGATTGTGTACAACGTCATCGGAGGGGGCGTGGCTAAGAGTGGCGTAGCACGGTGTTGGGCGGGTTTTAGACAGAGAGCGGGTTCAGTCCTTCACGCCGGGGGTTAGTGACACAAGAACAAGAGAAAAAAAACAAGATTTTCCTCTGTAATGGCGAGGTATTGGGATTAGGAACTGGTGTGAAGTGGTTGTCTGGAAGTCCGTGGTGCTCACTGTCATGGAGAACACAAGTCAGAAAGGGTTACGGAGCAGTAAACAGTCTGTCTCTTCTGGCAAATCCCTCAATTTTGAACAGGACGGCTGGACACCACGACTCGGAAAGGTAGGCTCAACTTTTCCATCCACACCAGTGTCGTAAAGTAACTCATCTGTGAGTTTTGACTGCGTATTAGTAAGTTTTCCAGTTCTTCCAAAACTAATAAAGCTAGATAAAAGCTACAGCTGGTATAACCGACTGTAATATATATATATACACACACACACACACACATATACACACACACACACACACAAACATACATACATACATAATCTGCACGCGACACACACAAATAAATAAATATATATATATTATGTATAAGATTGCACATATAAAGTGAATGACTCCCTGCTTCCTGAGCATTCCTGAGTCTTGCGGACCTGACACAGCTTGTTTTGATTTAGCTGCTGTTCTCTCTCTTAAAATGACACAAAAGTCTTACAAAGAACCTTGTCCAGACAGAGGGTAATTATTAGAAATGTTTTTTATGGATTTAATGCTTTCAGTACATTATGAAATGTATAAATATTGAAATAATTAGTATTTATAGTATAAATAAATTGTATACCATGCACAGAACAGAAATACTAAAACCACTGGGCAGCAAGGGCACCTCTGTTTTGTGGGAAATGTATAGCGAATATAATGCTCATTATCTGTCAGATGTATTGGTAAAATAAGGCTAAAACTGAAAAGCAATGTTTTGTCAATAATTTATTACACCCATATACCACATACACCCCTGCAGTCTTATTATTATTGTCTTCTTGATACTGGAAGCCTATGAGAACCTGCCCTTGTTGTCATTCCTGCCCGGCACGTGGTGAGGTGGTGCCTGGATTAAGCAGCCGTCAGTCTAATCTTGTACTGCTCCCGCCGCCTGCATTCACATTTCAGACCAGCCCAGATGAGTCCAGGTGCCATCCTGTAACGCGAGAAGCGTCTGACTAAACATGTTTTATTGTGGATAATACAGAAAGTTGTGCCAAATGCAGGCGATAAACCAGTTATATGTGTCCTCTTTTTATTTATTGGAAGAGTATCTCTCATTAAGTAGGGTCATACTCATTTTTTCCTGTGTTTCATTTTTAACAACAAACAAAAAAATTGGAGATAACCCTGTATTAGTCACATGCTTAAAGTCTTTGGACATAAAGAGGTATTACAAAGAATAACTGTTGACGTTTAGCCTAATGCAAAATGTAGTTTTTTTTTCTGATAAAGGTGGTCTTAAATATGTTATTTCTTTTAACATGGAAATCCCACTCTCAGTAATGAATTTTATGAAAGAAAGTCTATAACACAGTTAGGCAGCTTCTTTGTTCCGCATAGTTTAGTGTTTACCTCAGAGGGTGTGTGCGTTTAAGGCGGCTACGGATTACGCAGACTTGCATTCGTTCATCTGGCTGAGTGTATAATTAGCCTAGTCTCCAGCATGCATGGCCCTGTTCTGCCCAGAGCTTGCATCACAGTCTGACTGTAATATGTCATTACAGGTTGAGATCAATGAGATTTCCTCCTCCGCCATCTTCTCTTTCTTCATTTCTTGCCTAGATCACAGTTGGAATTCTTTGTCATATGGCTGTTAAAATAGATTATTGATACAATGTCTTATCACGTGAGAATTTTTTTGTGCGTACATTTAAACACCTGTATGTTATTTTGAAGTGCTAAGAGGTTGGCAGTTCCAAAACATCATAATCAGGTGTTGTCTTCAGATAATACTATAGGATAAAGTACCATGGTTAAGGATTTAATGTAAATACATGGCTAAATCAGGCCACAGGAATATCAGCATGCTATATTTGAAATTTATATTCCATCATATCGTCCACTTCTTTAACACTAAAGCTAGAGCAGATCTTCGCACTCCATCAAAAACCATCAATACTCTGAACTATTTCTCACACTGTGCTGCACTAAATCACATTAAACAGGATTAATTGTGCTTTATTAGTCAAATGTGCAGTTGTTCAGTGTTCATTAAGGACTGACAATATCACAATGTGTTCAGAAAAACATACTATAATGTAATTAATAGTAAAGACAGATATGCTGTACTCTTTATAGTATCAAATAGGGTTTTTTTAAGTGAGACAACAGTATTAGTAGATTTTAAAGGGTTCCTTTCAAACATTTTACATGATGTTTTCTGACACATAAAGATCCATATAATTATCTAAAGAACCAGTTAAGCATTCCAGTGTTTCTGGTCCTGAGGCCACAGTTCTGTATAACACTGCCTTGACTAAAAGACACCCTGAGGAACCCACTGTTTAAAGAGTGTAGACTTGAGTAGACTTGTGTAGACTTGCTGAACGCAATAATTGGTTAAGTCACGGAACGCGTGTCAGAATCAGCCAATCAGAGGCAGAGCTTGCACTGCGTATACAAGCGGGCACAGAGAGAGGGAAAAAACACACTTTTTTGTGTTAATGCCCTTATATATATATATATATATATATACGTTAGTGCTGTAACGACACACCAAACCCACGATTCGGTTCGTTTCACGATTTTTAACCCACAGGAAAAATTCTGAGGCGCCATTTTCTTTGGAGACACCTTATCTTTACCACAAAAGTATAAACCATTAAACGCTT